>UCQR01053161.1:16785-27061 GCA_900474235.1 Cecidostiba semifascia
ATGCCCAAGGAAAATACAAACATTATGATTTAATGTACAGTTTAGGTGTAAGTTTTCTTTATACTGGTCAAGCTTCAAAAGCCTTTAATTGCTTCATTGAAGCATCACAAGTATATTACAGAAATCCAAGACTTTGGCTAAGAATGGCTGAATCCTGTATAATGTGTCACAAGTCGGTGAGTATACAAAGAAGACAAATTACGGGAATACATCATATTTTTATAATAGATTGATTAAATCTTCAATATTTGTTAATTCTTTTTTCAGTCAAATAAGATTGATTTCAATATTGCTGTAAGGCGCAAAGACATTGTTGAAAAAGTGATAGGAGATAATGAAAATGGAATCAGCAGAAAATTCGTTTTAGCATCTTCTCTATCCAAAAATTGTAAATACAACAGTGAAGGACTTTCTTATGCAATACCACAACCAACATTAGAGTATGGAATGCTCTGCCTTAAAAATGCACTCTTTCTATTACCTATAGCAGAAAAGGAAGATTCATGTGCACCACATCCAGCCTTCAAAACCTACATTCCGCAAGAAGAAGGGCTAAAAAAAACATCAGTAAATCAGCCACAAACCTTACTTGGATCACTTTCACCTCCTTCTCAGAAAATAGGTACTCATTTTAAACAGATTAAAATTCATTTTGCTGGGAAATGCATATAAAAAACATCATTAAATTTTCATAGGTAATCACAATGTTTCAAGTTCTCATATGGAAAACGTGCCGAAAATTGCAACTCAACCATCACAATGTACCATAAACGAAAATTTGAATTTAAAAATCAGTATTTTGGCGGCTAGTTCTTATATTTCATTGTCCCTGGGTGATTATGTACGAGCATTAGAATATGCTAAATCATTACTCAGCATAAAAAATTTGCCAGGTGCACACTGGTTACTTGGTAATTTATATGCTGCAGAAAGTCTTATTTTCTTAGACAGAGTTTACGAAGCTTTGGAGCACTTGAAACTTGAAAGCCTTCAAGATCTTAGTACCTATATACCTATTGGAGAAGTTGTTGGTGATAAAGAAAAAGTTGTTGAAGAAGTGATTGAACAAAAGCCAAGCAAAGGTGAATCTATACTGTCTTGTATTTTTGAATAACATCTTCATTACAATATTTTTACAAATCAGAAGGTGACTGATAAATTTTTACTATTGCAGTTTCATGGTATCCATCAAATATAGCTACTGCTAAATCAATACTTCGTTATAATTTGGCTGTTGCATATGCTATTCGCGGAGAACTCGATAAATCAGGAGAAATATTGAAGCAGGTACAAAACTCTGATTTTTTCTTCATATTATATAAAATGTATAATGATAAATGTATGGTTTTATTAGGTTTGGACATCGAAAGGTCCTGACTGTGATGTGCCTATTCACGTTATCATGTTAGCTCTTTACATTGAATTGCAACTAGGTAAGCTATTAATCTAGGACTACCTTCTTATTTAAATTAGAAAGTAATTCTTATTTTTTTTTTTTTTTTGCAGGGAATGTTGATATTGCACGTTCACTGATAAAGCAGCATTACTGCCTAGAACCACAGCAATAACACTAAACCTTATTTGTTAGTCAAATTTTTTTATATGAATTTGTAAAAATATTTGTATATACTAGATTTATTACGTTATTGATTAGCACAAGGTGTTATATAATGAATTTTTGTAGCTTTAGCAGTCTTTTTTTATTAAATATACAATTGTGTACAAATACATGAAACAAATGTAACAAGATTAACAACGCGCATCCTTATTTATTCCCAATAAATGGAATGTCTCTTTTAATTTTCAGTATATAATATGCTCTCTTTCAAGACACTTCAAGTTTGTAAAGAGAAATTTGTTCAAATAAATCGAATATCAGTCTATTTAAAATTTATGATGCAAATCTATAGGCTATGAATCCAGCAACTGCTACAAGTGTCCCACCAACCAAACTCCATGTAAGTTTTGCTGGAGTTTTCTT
Source organism: Cecidostiba semifascia (assembly GCA_900474235.1). Taxonomy (NCBI): domain Eukaryota; kingdom Metazoa; phylum Arthropoda; class Insecta; order Hymenoptera; family Pteromalidae; genus Cecidostiba; species Cecidostiba semifascia. The sequence continues at coordinate 18,767 of UCQR01053161.1, forward strand.
GTTACTGCTTGTTGTTCCAGCATTATTTTGTTTGCTGTCTGGCGTAGTTCCCAACATCTTACGATACAAATTCTTTTCATGACGTGCATCTTTAGCCGTTTTTTTCTTTAAAATCGATAATTCTTGCATAATAGCTTTGTTATCTGGTTCGATTTTCAAAGCTTGGGTCAATATTGCACAAGCTTTGGCATGTTCCCCTTTGTGATGAAGAATTTTACCTAATGAATGAGAGAAAGATTAGGGTTTGTTCTTTAATAAAAATAAATTAAAAAATTATATTAAAATCTAAGTACTTACCTTTTCGAAATAAGGCTTTGACATTGAGTGGTTGACATCTTAGAACATTATCAACACTCTTCAAAGCAGCATCATATGCTTCACACTTAAGTTGTGCAGCAGCTAAATTATTGTGCACTTTCAAGGCATCTTCAAGAATGGCTTGCAACTCGGCATCAGTAGGTTCAATAATTTTTTTCTCAGGATTTTTGTCTTCCGTTGCATCGCTTTCATTGGACGGTGAAAGATATTCCAAAGCCTTTCTGTAGCAATGAATAGCCAGTGTAGATTCATCACGCGCAAACCACCAATTCCCTCTCTCTCTCTTTTTATTGCTGAAAAATGAATGTAAATTAATTAAAATAATTTAGTTTTAACGAAACTGCTAATTGAGATATTAGATTCATTAAATTTTTTTTAAAGGCACTGATTCAAATTCTCTCAGATCATGGCAATGTTTTTAATTTTTATTGACTTTAAACCTTTTTGCAGTATAATTTATAAGACAAAATTAAGTAAAATTTATCTACTCTTACACACTTGTCACCTGATTGAATAAATATAAGTTTTAATTGTATCATTACCCAATTTTTTGCCTCTCTGAGTACTCCAATGCATCAATATCAGGATCAAACTCAATGGTTTTAAGAACAATGTTGTACGTGATTTTGGCATCAGGTGGTATTTCTGGTAAAGAATCTGTTGCTCTTCTCCCCAAAGAACCATATGCAAATCGTGGAGAAGCTTCTACTTCTGCTTCCTCTTCTAAATCCATCAACGTGACAGCTAAGTCTAAACCCTAACAAAGTTGAATTGTATAATAATTTCCACTGCAGAAATGCAAAAATGAAAATTTTATTATAAAAAAATTACCTGTATAACTTCCATATCTCCTAACTGAATTTTGATGTTTTCTTCCTCTTCGACGATAGTTCCATCCTCCAGTCTTCCAGTAAATTTTAGAAAACAAACATCCGATCGATTGGGCCTGGAATTCTCTTTTCCAGCCTTTAACACCTTCTTTCTCAATTGTCCATTGCCCAGAATATCCATCCACTCATTCACAGGATGATCACTCAAACTTGCTTTGGTCAAGGGATCATCAGGATCAACATCAAAGTTCAACTCATTCTGAATAAAATCAGACTGGGTATGATTTTCTTCGGGTGCAGGAAGAGTTTCTGTTTCCATGGCCAAATCTGCTGTTATTTCCTTGAGTTAGCTACGAAGATACTTGAGAGTACTTAGCACTAAAAAAAAGTTTCAAAAAATGTGCCAATTCATTGCAGGTTTTACACGATTCGTTAGAAGAATTAATTATATAGACATGCTCGGCGCGAGAAACTTAGGTGTTTCACGTACTTACATTGTCTTGCTATTAACTTTCGTAGCTCGACTGAATATTATCGAATATCACCCAATTTTGCTACAGAAAACAGTTTACCGGCTGACGAATTTTGCGTGCATTAGCAAACTGTGCGAGACTTCGTTTCGTATATATTTTGTGAGCGCCTAACCTTAACTATACGATATGATACTCTCTATTTGTGATTAGGCATGTGGAGTGCATATGGTCACTGATGTCACACACATTCGTTTTTTCTAGAAATTACTATCAAGAAGAATGCCTGTAGGTACAGGTTGTTCGCTTGATCGACTTTGATGCGCAAATGTGCGCACAGACTATAGCTAAATTTCAAGGATTCGAATATCAATATTTTTCTCACATGCTTTTGGTGACAAGTCAAGTCAAGTCAAGTCTCTCCATAAGTATATGTGTATTCATATTACATTTATAGGTATATACTAATCGTGGGTATAGCAGACGAAATTAAAAAAAAAATCATAAAATACTTTGTTTGAAGTAAACTCATGATACGTATTAAATATCACCTATTTGTAAGTATTTTAAATAATTAATTGCTAGCAGTATGTGCAGTATCGAAAAGTAAGTAATGTAAACTAATAATAATTTATCTGCAGTATCGTGTATTATCGCCATTTTATAATTCTCTTATTGGCACGAAATTGATCTTCCAAACTGCTCATCTTCTGATGTAATATCTATATCGCAATGAATAAAGTTTGCATAAAAAAATGATTATTATTAAAAGAAGACTAAGATAACGTTACACTATATACAATATCAGAGTATCCTTTTTAATATTTAGAAGTACAAAATGGATAACAAAAATGAATGCAATCAATCAAATTTCGCAAAATTAATAATAATTAAATATAGCATTGGCAAGTATGTACATACATGTATATACATTAATAGAACGCTCAAGCCATAGATTCCACAGTGTACTGCAGTGTATGAGAAAACTCGTTTTCTGCAGGATAGCTGATATACCATTACATAACGCCAATGGGAAATTTATGCTAATTCAATTGGTATGCCATAACATTGCCAACATATAAGTACCATATACTATATTACTACTGATAGTTCGCAATTCGCAAAAAATTAAACAAGTATAGGTATATAGAAAGAATAACCAATCTCACACCTGCGCACAGGACTTACGCAATATACATATACCCATTAAAAACTCAAAAAATCAAATTGAATAAACGGCCAATCATCCAGCGATTATACATCTTCGTCAAAAATATTTGTTAATAAAATTATAACAACAACAATAAACAGGATGTCGAGAGGCGAGAGAAAAAAATGCGGATGACGAAGAAAACAATGAACGAACCGCTGGCCCGTTGCAAAACAATTATAAGAACGTGTTCGCCCGGCTCTGTTTATAATTGTTTAAAATATACAGTGGCACAGCTTAAAGAAGGCAGAAGCCGCGAAAAAAAACATGTGTTTGATGTCCGTGCGCTACCTTTATTGTGAAAACTCACGGACCAATCAGGACGTTCCAGCGGAGAGTTGCGAGCACTGCGCAATCTCACGAAGCACATATATATATTTCCAAGCGCGTGTGAGTATAGAGTTGTGCTCTGTCGTCGACGCGCTCCGGCACTTGCTCGCCAGCGAACAACGAGGATCGACTTACCACCGTCATACACGCACTGCCTTTTTTTTACATCCCCCCCGCAAGAATCAATTATATACCTTTTGTTCATCATGAGGAGCCTGGCTCTCGTTCTGTGCTTCGTCGTTGCCGTCTCCTGCTCAGGATCCGGAGCTGAGGAAGCCAAGAAAGGACCTAAAGTCACCGACAAGGTATGCATACGCTTTATATATCTATATATATCCACTGCAGACTGTTTACCATCAGCGTGGACAGTGCTCCGATTCAAATTCAAATTTTGTTATAACCAACAATTCGGTGAATTTATAAATATTATACGCGCATAAATAACGCATCTTGACTCGGCAAAATTCCAACAAGTTTGTTCTATTTTTTTCGGAGCAGATGATGCCGCGGAGTTTGAACAAAGGAACTCGACGCGTGTCAAAGACCCGTGAGCATCCTTGACCTTGACGTTATTCTTTTTTTTTGTTCTGTTCAGGTATGGTTCGACATCGAGATCGGCGGTGAGAAGGCTGGTCGTGTGGAGATCGGACTCTTCGGTAAAACTGTCCCCAAGACCGTGAAGAACTTTGTTGAGCTGGCGAAGAAACCCGCTGGCGAGGGATACAAAGGCAGCAAGTTCCACCGTGTCATCCGTGATTTCATGATTCAGGGTGGCGACTTCACCAAGGGTGATGGAACTGGAGGTTTGTAGCTTACTTTATTTTCTTCCTTTGGAATTCCAGCTGTGTACTGTGCTGATAAGTGCAATTTTTGCAATTTTTTTACGGGCTAGAGATTGGACTATAAAATTTGCATGACTCAATGTCAAGTTATATCTATACTAGCTTTGTTCATTTGAAAATTGAAATTTTATCTATTAGCCTTAACTTTCGTTTTTTTTCGTATTTATTGATATTTTTAATTCACATTTTTTTTTTAAAATTAGCTTGAATGGTTTTCTCATTAAAATATGAAATAGGTATCATTTTTAATTCATGATTTGATTTTCAGGAAGAAGCATTTATGGTGACCGCTTTGAAGACGAGAACTTCAAGCTGAACCATTACGGAGCTGGTTGGCTCTCAATGGCCAATGCTGGCAAAGATACCAATGGCTCCCAGTTCTTCATCACCAGCAAGCAGACCCCTTGGCTCGATGGTAGACACGTTGTTTTTGGAAAGATCATTAAGGGAATGGTAAGAATACGTTGTCAATTTTTGTACATTAAACTAGCGCAACTTGTGCAATAAACCAAAGCATTCATGAATCTTATTATTTCTCTTTACAGGATATAGTTAAGAAAATTGAAGCTTTGAAGACTGACAGCAGAGACAAGCCTGCTAAGGACGTTGTTATTGCAGACTGTGGTGCAGAGACTGTGCCTGAGCCATTCAGCGTTTCTAAAGACGACGCTACTGAATAAACCTGCCAATTTCCTCTTTCATAGTGTTAATTTTTTATGACTGCGCACAACGTATTCCCTTTTTAAAATTAATGAAATTAATTGAATGAGGAATAAAGAAATTTATTTACTAAGAAAAAGTTTATCGACTTTCTTTTTTATCCCAAAAAATCTGAACTAATATATTATCTTATCTCGTACGTCGCTTTCCATACGGATGGCTATATACACCGAGATCTATAGTCGTTCTGTTCTCTCGGCGTATCATATACATACCTACCCCTATTAGTGCTATACTTATGTTGTGATTTCACATATACATATATAGGTATACCACGGCTTTGCGATCTCAACCTAACCTTGAAACATAAAATGTCTTTGGCAAAGCATCCAGTTTAAACAAACTGCCAGAGCATGACGAATGCTCTTTTTAAGTTTATTTATTTTAGTTTAAAAATACAAAGTATTAGCCTACGGTAGAAGTCATCGCCTTCATTTATAAACACGATAAAAATGCAGTTTCAATCAATCAAAGCACCTGTTGTATATGCAATCCTGTTATCAATTTCGTTGTCGGTTTTCGTGCTTTACATCGTCGGTGCAGCTCATTATCTCACCGATCATGAAGAAAATACGTGTGATATGACATATATGTTCGAGTATCCGCAATACGTGGTTTGTACTTTTTCGAAAATTAAAAATTTTGATTAAGAAACATTCAGTTTTAGACTGTTTCAAATCTATACGCAAAAAATATTTGACAATATCAATTGTAACTATGACTATGATTTTTATAAATTATTGCTTTCAGAGGATAAGATTAAGTAGACAAAATGATGACGTGTCTGAAGATTATCTATACCCAAGGTATGGACTGTTCGCTTATGGAGAGGGTTTTGTTACTGAACGGCTGAGACGAATGCACTTTACTGGTATTCCTGTACTTTTTATTCCCGGGAATGCTGGCTCATATGAACAAGGTTTTTAAGAGTTTTATGATAATTTCATCAAACGATTTACAAATTATTACAAGTTAATTGATAATTATTTCAGTACGTTCTCTGGCCTCAATCAGTTTGAGAAAAAGTTTGAAAAGTCGAACTCCATTTCATTTTGATTATTTCACTATATCATTTGGCAAGGATTACTCAGCACTCTATGGAGGAGTATTGAAAGAAGAAACTGAATATGTGGCCAAATGCATACAAAGGATACTTTGCCTGTATCAGGGTAAAGTTAAAAATATCGTATTGATTGGACACTCAATGGTTAGTAAAAGTCATAAATGTGCGATAAAGAGCATTAGCAGACAAGATTAAAATATTTAAAAGGCTTGATTGATTTCATTTTTAAGCTGCTTGATGTTAAGATTTTTCTTTTTCATTAATGCTTTAAACCTCAATACTTATTAGATTGACATATTTTAATATAAAAGCTACTTAAAAAATTATTTTACAGGGTGGAATAATTGCCAAAGGTGCTCTATTAGTACCTGAAATTAACAGTAGCGTTGCTACTATATTACTCACATTAGCAACACCACACAAACCTTCCATTTTTCCTGATCATACTTTTTTAAATTATTATCAAAAATTGACAAGTTCTATGGCCGGTATAAAAGAAAATGGAACAACTGTAATCTCTATTGGTGGAGGTCCAAGAGACATTTTGGTTCCTTCTTCTCAGACAATTGATCAGTATGCAGATATAAATACTCTTACCACCAGTATTCCAGGTGTCTGGAGATCTACAGATCATCTATGTATATTATGGTGTAAACAACTAATTATGAACATTGTAAGATCACTTTTTGATTGTGTTGATACATCCCAAAAACCAGCAGTCATTTATAAAAGCCACGAGCAGAGAATGAAATCTTTCAATTGGCATTTTGCTCAGGTATGCTAGTAATCGAATTTTATAGAACATGGCTTGATTGGTAGAAATGACTAAAATATTTTATATAGCGTTCTAGCATTGAAAAACGATTGCCACGCACAATTTATAAAGAAAAAGTTGAATTTCCTGTGAATGAAGAAAGCAAATGGATTGAAGATATGCGTAGACAATATGTATGGAGTAGTAAAAATTATACATACAGTAATAATAAATCAAAAAAACCAACTACAATATATCTCATGTTTAGAGTCAATGCACCTATTGATACTCTATCTATAGATGCCATCCATTTGAGAAATAATGATTGGATTTTTGCCTGCTCTGCATCAAGTATACGCGGACAGTCAAGAATTTGGTGATTATATGCAAATTACGCTTCTAATTGTTGTGAAAAAATTGTTGACTAAATAATATTGTCTGTCTCTATATTTTGTAGTACATGGGGCTGGAATCTATCTAACCGAACGAGAATTATCCCAGGATCAACTAGAAAGCCTTTTAAATACTCAATAGACTTAGATCTCAATGAAATTCGTACTTTAGCAGTTTCTCATGTAATCGTGAGGATTCCAGATCAAACTGTCTATCGTTATGACGACGATGACGATAACGAGGATGACGACGACGATAATCAAATAATCCAAGTTGACGCCTATACACGAGCAGCTAGGTATAAACGAATTAGCAACGGAAAATCTTGGTCTTCCGATCAGGGAAATCTTCGTTACTATATTGCCCTAGACGGCATTACTGACGCCGTATCGGTAGAATTCAAAAATTCAAATTGTACCAAAAATAGCTATTTCCATTATTCCATGGTTGAATTGTCAGAACCATGGGTGCCTGGATCAGGGCAGGTGCAATTCATCGCGGAGAAGTAAACTTATAATTCTACATTATAAACGATTACCACAGGTCTTGAGCAATCTTAAACATTTTTTTTATACCTTTACAGCGAGGACAGTCCAAAGATATTGAAATTGCAAACTGTGCATTCCCACCGTTTGAGGATGATGAAACAACAAAGTGCTGAATTGAAACTAACTCTGGATCCTGCTTGCTCATATAATATTCATGTACAAAGAGCAAATTTAATAGAAAGAATCGCATGTATGGTTCGCGATAGATGGACTTTCATATATCCAATAACAATTGGATTGCTTTTACTCAGTATTGGCCAAAGAATAGATTTTCACAATGAAGATAGAACGAGCATTACGGCCATCACTATAATCACGATAATTCTTACCGCAAGCTTGAACCTAGTACTTGAATGTTGCGTTGGTATTGCTATTCTTCATATTTTGGCTATTGCAGTTTGTTGTTCTGTAGTATTTTTTGGATCTGTTGCTCACAACATCGCTGTTCGGTAATAACACCATTAATAACTCAAGTGAGCTTTTGACTGCTACGATTTGACAAGATTTTTCACAAATTGAATGTCTATTTTTTTCTTACATAGATTTTTAGCAAGAGCTGTAACTTTTTCAACAACTTGGTCGGATTGGTTAGTGGGAGGATTAGTGAATCAGCTACCTATTGTAGCTGCTGGTGTCTTACTCTCTATGATACCAGCAACTTGTGGAAGCTTAGCGATGCTCCTTTCTATTTTCTTACACTTTCTAAGACTGACGCGTATGTACGAAGATTATTTGGAGGAACTATTGTTAGCATCTATGAGACATTTTAATCTCATGAAAAAGCGTGATAAAAATAATGAGGAGTCTGGTGATTCGG
>UCQR01053176.1:5324-18264 GCA_900474235.1 Cecidostiba semifascia
CAAAACATTTCCAACTGCACCAAGTCTTCATTCAACGTCATACGCGCCTTGCTAAACTCACCTTCGTCACCAACCCCTCCATCATCTAATTTTCTCTCTCTCTCTCTCTCTCGTATAGCAGCCGGTATATATATCCACACAAGTATACACGTCCCATTGAATAAATCCCGTGCTGCGCGCGCAAACACACACACACACACACACACACACACACACGGGATTGACCTCGAAACGAGCACCTATTTTCCTTTCCGAAGGGGGCTACTGCATTAGAGAGAAAGAGAGAGAGAGAGAGAGAGAGGGATGATCTTGCCACCGCGCTCGCCTCTAAAAATAGCAGCCGTGTGGCAGCTGGAAGGGATGGAAGGAATAGCGACCGATAAAGGAACGAGACGTGGTAGGAGCAGAATCGAGTGAGAGGAGATATCATCCCAAAGGTGTCGTGTGCAGAAGGGGTTGCTGCTGCTCTCTCGCGGGCGCCTTTGAGCGACGTAGCCCTAATCGAGTACTTTCTATCAATTCGACGGAGGTAGTGTTCTGCAAACGAAATAGTATCCGATGAAATTTTGAATGATCGATATTTGGTGTTTTTTTTTCAAGGTAGAAGAGTTTTTTGCACGATGCGATGATGATTAGTGGTTTTTTTTATTAGGGCTGTGTGAATTAGGTGACAAAATTGAGTGAATACTGTACTTATTCTTTTGCATGAGAGATACATGAATTGTTAAACTTGATGGGATGATGATTCATGCTTGAACGAATGAATATCTATTATTTGATCAGCATATATTTGTCGTTGGCGTAATTAGCGTTATTAATGATGATTTTCATTTTACAAATAACTCCGTGAACTGTTATACATCGTTAGTGAACGTTTCCATTGGTAATATATTACAGTCCGATGGAACTTCTATTGCCCTGAATGTGTACTAGGGATTAACGAAGTAACAAGTATACTTATGAACTTCGAAATACTCTACTGATACACAAGTTCGCAGTAGTTTTGCCGGGCTCTCTAACGATTTAGACTTGTACACTAAGAAGGTCCCTAAGCAGACAATGGTCTCTTAGTGTTGTAATGTATAAGCTGATTAATTTCGTTACGAAGAGAAACTGTTGCGAGTGTGTAGTTGTCTGATAATTTAAAATAATAGGATGTTAATATACAAGCGGTGCGTCAACGAGGTGATGAAAAGGGGGTAAGACACGAGCTTCGAAAATACACCACCTCACGACAAGTATGTCTTGTCAGCTAAATTTATTTTTAAACGATGCTTTATTTTTAAAGTAATAATAATAACATACACGTGTCAACAAGTTAAAAAAGTCACACTCTCATACAGAGAGAAAAAAATATCACAAAAGTTAAAATCTCATATACGTACATATCGCACATAGATCTAATTCGTACGATCGAAATCGTTACTTCACCTACAGCTCAGCCAAGCGATATTTTTTTCATCAACCGACCTTTTTCGCAAGCATATAGCCATCGCAGCTTATTCTTAGCGAGGCTTATTTTACCGGTTCGAGCGAAAGTTTCGCGTGTGTGTACATAGAAACTTTTAGCGTAGTTCAAATTTCTCTGATATTGGTTCTCTCTCTCTCTCTCTCTCGCTCTTTCTCTCCTCTAAAGTTGCTCAGCCCTCTTTGAAAAATGATGAGCTTCCAACTTTGCTTTCTCTCTCTCTCTCTCTCTCTCGGCGCGAGTCCGTTGATTTATGAACGTTTCATTTCGCACGATACGATTCCGAAAATACCGTATCATTTGTCGGCTTTTATATATTCGTGGACATGCCACGAGGAGAATTTTAAATGAGGCAAACGTATAGGTGACGGCTTTGTCGTGTTTGTTTACAGTATAAAGTCCGAGAGCGCGAGGTTATTACAGAATCATGAGGACTACAGGTACTCGATATCGAAGTGGATAATAATCGCTTCAGCATCAGGCTGCTTAAATATTCCGACTAAAGATGATCGCGCATTAAATTTTCACTTCCATTTCCGGGATTTAGCGAGATTTCCCCCAAGAATACGATAAATCCTTGGTCTTCTCCATTCCACAAGCGAATTCGACGCTGAATTTTTTGCCCAGCCCTTCCGTTTTTCAAAGCCAGATACCTCCCGAATCTCATTTCCATTCGAACGACAGTTTATCAAGCCATCGAGCGTGTAATTTTTAATTTGTCGCCGAGGCTCAGGCGACCTGGAAGAAACGATAAAATTGATTTATCTGCCTGTCTTAGAGAAAAGCTTTTTCTTTTTAATTTTTCGCGAGTTCCTTTGAAAATTTCGATCGCGTGGCCCCGGTGACTTGATTTAGAGCTGATTGTCGGGCCACGACGCTTCCGCCGATATGTCATCGCTCGGCTGTGCTGAAGAACATCTGAGGAATCGTGGAAAATCAGCGAAAAATAGAATTCTCGCGAGAGAAACGGATGATTGGCTGCTTCTTCTTATGATTATATAACAAATATTAAGTGTAGTGAACGCAAAGTTTGGTCAGAAGTTTACATCATGCATTGTATGACCTTCAGTTTCTTTGGTACAACTTTTGAAGACGTCTAGAGAAAAATAAATAAAGCATGTTTCGCCAAACTTTGTGGAAATAAAGTAAAACGGTAAATTTCGTTTGACTTCGTTCACCTTAAGCTGCGCTTTATGCTGAGGCGGGGCGAGCGAGTGAGCGAGCAAAAAAAAGGCTAGCGCAGAAAAAGCGAGGAGTTAGAGACAGAGTTGGGAGGATACGACGTGTAACAGCCGGAAAATAAGGAAGTCGCAAAAAGCGTCGCGTCTTCTCTCCCTCTCTTACTCCCTTTCTCTGGATCTGACTAGCGTTGCTGTGAGGGCGGTGCTATAGGAAATTGGAAAATTATATTGCTTGCCGGATTATCTAGAAGAAAAATGGGCCATTAGAATAGCCGAGTAAATAAAGCTTGCTAATGAGCGAATCGATGCGGCGGAGTGTGTCTATTAGGGGCTTGTTTAGTCATTATTTCGACGTAGATCGTTAATTCACTCAGACTGTGTATCGAGTCAAAGCAGGCGGCTAGATGAAATGATTTTGATATTTAAATTATTCTGTATGATGCGTACGTTGAGGTTCAAGAGGTAATTGCCTGCGAGAATTGAAATAGAAAGAAAATCATGAAAAATGCGATTACTCTCAGATTTACTTTAACTGTGGGAGTATATTAAAATAATAAGCAGCTTCGTATTTTTTTCGTCTGTTTTACATGTAAGCCCACCAATTTCACCATATGAAATAAAGTATATCCCGTTCTTATGTTCTTTTTTTTACGAGAAACTCTCAATTTTTCCGATGGCACGCACTTTTTCATACAATATTTTATTTTACTAGATTCCATATTTTTTTCCCGAACGTCCCTCGTATTACACACCGGCTTTTCTATATCTATACAATGACGTATACAACCGTGCGCTTCGACACTGCGAAAAAATAAAAGCGCCAAGTGTGCGCAGCGCAAGAAAAATTCAGCGACACAAAAAAATACCATATATACCGGCGACACGGAATTTTTTTACGAGAAATAAAAGCTTTGATTACGACAATGAAATCTTTCGACGACGCCCCCTGCAATCGTCGAAAAATAAAAACTCGCCTTTAACGCACTGCACGTGTGTACTGGCTAAAATATGTCTATTTATTGCCTCGTAAAGGTATCGAGGCTCAAGAATGATTCGAGCATTACCTGAGAAAAACGCCCGTAGGATATATACGATATTTTTATTTCCAGATGGAATTTTCCAAGGTACACTGTTGCATAGTGCATGACAAGAAAGTGCTGTATTCACGTCGGATGTATGTCTGACTGTGTCCGGTCGTTTCTACTTATCGAGTTTATATACGACGGGTCAACATTTCGACTGCTGCTGCGCGCTGAGTACAACATCGGTGTACAAGTTTATACAATTGTTATATTTTATTCGCAGTTTAACTATAACAGCCACTTTTTTATACCCAAAAGTATATGTATTATCTACTAAAATACACCCAACCAACAATCAAATAGCATTCTTTAGAAAAATATTCTAACCCTTCATTCACAGCATACTCGCAGTATTAACATACCATTTTCTCCATCATAATATCCTAAACAAACTCATATCTCTATTAAAGATTCCGAACTCTGCACACACATACTGCGCCATTCCATCATACGAGAAAATGCCAGCGAGAGGCACGCTGTGCAGTCGACGGAGGAATTTGATTAGGATCCGATCGATCCTCGACGTATGAGGGTTGCACTCGAGAGTCGGCTATAGAATCGTCCTGCTGCTCTGTACAACGCTGGTATACACTCCGCTTTGCTGAGTCGTGAACAACGTTTGGATTATTCGGACTACTTTGGTTTTTATCGGCAGTTGGTTTAGTACCGGGATGTGTCGCGCGTAAAAGTTGAGCTAACGAGAAGAGTTTCATGCTTGTTCGCGTTTTTTCAAACTTTTGTTGTAGTAGTGTTGTTTTTTTTTTAGTTTTCAAATACATATATATGAATATACACGAGATGATAAAAATTTACAAGAATTTTAATTAATCTGAACTCCTATAGTGGATTAATAAAACAGAGTCGTTTTAATTGCCCAGTTCAGAGCCTTTTAAACTGGTTATACTTGTACGGCATTATTCATTATTCATCAACTCTGTGAAACTTTCTCGTTTAATTACTTTTCAGAATAAAGGCGATAATAACTCAGCAGACAAAAAGTGTCTTGGGAATTAATAACGAAGAATCATTTTTAAACCCTTCACGAAATTACCGACCGAGGAAAATGCGAATTCAGATAAAATGTATACGTCAAAGTTTATTATTAATAAACCATATAAGCCAGTCAACCACAAGCATTAAATATATTAAACGTTACACTTCAAATAGTCAGATATATTTTATCGAAATTCGATGATTCTGTACAAATATCGATGGCATTGTTTACCGAATAATTCTCCCGCTTCGAATAACGAAGCTCGATATTATGCTGTTTATTTTAATTACAACGACCACACGCAATCGCCGATGAGTCCAGCCTTATTGCAATTGAATTGCTAAAAATGGAGAATTTTTGTATGAAAATCGAGCACACCAACCAAAGCCCCACACAATCGTCGCTTTGCTTTTGCAACATTTATCGCTCGGTCATTGATAAGCGCGACTCGGTAAATATTCGACCAACTGTGAATATTTATCTACATCAGGTTACGAGACTCGGATATATTCCACGAAAATACACAGAGGGACAAATTGTTAATCTGGAATCGTTTAATATACCTCTGCAAATTTATCGATTCATCAATCAATCAAGCATACAGTGGCCCGACGATTCAGCCTTTATTTAAATTCAACCAGAGATTTCCGATTAAAACGATATTGTTCACTCTCTCGTATCCGTCCAATATCTAGCCCAAACAAAAATGCAAATACTCTTCATCCTTACGACCTCCATAACGCCTGTGTCAAGAAAACTTTCCCCGCAGATAACGAATAGAAAAAAAAACAACGTCATAATCTCCAATAAAACTGGAAAACTTTCTACCACATACGTAGCTCTGACATCTAAATACGACCAATCCGGACTTCCCCCGTATAATAATCGGCGAGCAGCAGCAGCAGCGGTCGCGCGCGCATGTGTGTGTGTATAAATTCGAAAAATAAAACTCCCTAATATCTCCCCTGTTGCGCATCACATAAATTCGTGCCAGCGCACTCAGGCCGACTGAAACAAACGACTCGATTCAACTCCATAAAGCCCGATAAGAGAATCTCTTCCGTAAAACGGCCCGGGAGAAGCTCGAAACTTTCGTCTCTGCTTTATAACTGCGACTATGGTGTGTGTGTGTGTGTGTGCTGCAGTTACGATTTCGACGAGAAAGATTCTTCGAGAGGGAAAAGTGTCGCGCACATACACCGCAACTTCCGTACGTGCATCGAGTCACAAAAACGGCCCCGCTCGTATATTTCCCCGCCGGCTTTTTCTCCTGCACCCTCTTCTTCGTTTCGTGTTATGTGTGTGTCTGTCGACTCCTTTTTTTTCTCTCCTACAAGCCGGGAAGAAGAGAGTATATGTTTTCCTTTTTGTTTACTGTGCAGTCCACTAGTGCGGCGAGAGACCATACTTTTATTCTTCTTTGTCTCTGCGTGTCCATTATTCCTTTTCCTTCGCGCGTTATATTTCTTTCGTGGTTTTTGAAATGTTTGCTCTGGTATACAGCTGCTTGGTGATTTGAGGAATTTCGTTGGATGATGTAATTTATTGGCTTGAGTATATAGTGTACGCATTTTGGGTCAAGTGTGATGATGAATGCTGAAGTGGAAAAGTTGATGAATATGGTTTTCGAAAAAATTTGGATATTTCCTCTTTGAAAGAGCAGCTGCACAAACGAAAGTTCTTTCCCGCTTCGAAAATGCACGAAATTGGATTTTTCCCCTCTGTGTTAACTTCGCGCGCGAAATTCTCTTTATATATACGCGCAAGCGAAAGTGCGAAACGAAGTTAAATTTGAATATATTTTGATGACTCGCGTGTATGGATCTATTTAAAGTTTAATAATTTTTTTAAGATAATTCAAGCTGTATTTGTGTATATTTCCTTCTATGAATAGCAAATTGTCGCTTCCACGGATAATTTTATATCCATACCAGATAAAAATCAAACAAATCTCTTCGCCCAACTTATATACCAGTAGGAAGACATCCCACGTGGAATAGAAGAACTTCCATCTCGTCAGCGTCTTCATTCAATCCCACACAGACCATTTTTTATTGCGCTGCGACTCAAAAATCCAAGTCCACCAGATTGATTCCGCAAGTTTGACTGAATGCCGCGCTAAATTCCCTTATTCACCGCGGCGAAGTATAACTCTCTCTCGCTCTCGGCAAGTTTCCGTTGTAGCAGCAGCAGTAGCTACGCCAAAACGTGCGACGCATTCACATATAGTTCGCGGAAATGTATATAGGCGTCAGTGATATTACCAGCGAATTCTGATGCAGCTTTACGCGACAATTTTGCAGTAATTGATTGCGCGCTCTGCAGCGAGATTGTATTTATACAGTCAAAGGAGGTCGTTATTAATTATTAAATACAGCTGGAAAATGGAATCTCCATAAATTTAATGACGAAAAACGCAATAAGAGCTAATAAACGCAATTGCAAGCGCAGAAATGGGAGGAGTAGGTAAACAAGAGAAATGGAAACAGAGAGGACGACACACTCGGCGCTTCGTGACACGGTGAGCACGGCCTCTAGGCACTTTACACCCACATACACGTATACTATATACGTGGGCTCGAGCTTTCACGCGAGAAACTAGGCGAGAGTAGTCTGCCGTAAAAAGTCTCTCGCAGCAGCAGCAGCGAGAAAGAGAAAGTACGTACTGTATATGTGTTTGTGTGTGGAGTGTGGAAAAAGTGCGTGCAAAGAGACGTGTGGAATATGTAACGCGAAAAGATTTCGAGGGTGAATATAAATAATTTAGCTGATGGCTGCAGTCGTAAAAATCGACGACTGTCTGTTGTGCATTTTCATGAGACTATAAATAAAGGCTACTGATGCGGTTTTTGCTTCGTCGTCGTGGATTGAATGCTCGTGTGTATGCGTTTTGTTTTTACGAGTAAAGTATACGTATTTTTCTTATAAAAGGAATGAACACGAAAAGCTATAACAAAGTATCATCACTATTCAGTTTCTCTCAATAGAGCATACATCTACACACCGAATGCAGCACCATCGGTATATCAGCAGCTCGGAAACGCCGAAAGAATGCTTAATAGCATCTCGAACTCCGTATGCATCCGCAGCAGCTACTACAACTCCTCGACGGAAATCCGGTGACGAACGACGCGAGAACTTGGGGAGAAAGAGAGAGAGAGAGAGAGAGAGAGAAAAGGGTGTGCGAGCGCAGTGTGAGAGAATTTCCAAAGGGGCGGGTGTTACTCGTAGAAAAGTGATGAGCGATTGTACGTGACGGGAAAGAGCGAAGGGCTAAAGTTCGAGCGCGAATTTACGAATCTGAGATAGATGCGATGTATATATAGGTATACATGAGGAGCGACAAATGCGAGGGATAGGGAAGTTCTCGTTATTAGCGGCGATTGGATGTAAGAAGCACGAGGGTGAATCGATAGATTTTTGGTGAAAGTTTGCTTTCGAAAAGGCAAGTCTCTATATGCATGGATGATAAAAACTGTATATAGTTGATGATTCGACTTCTGTATAAATTTAAAATAGTTTTGAATGCATTCGTTGCTTAGAAAGAGATAAATCATGCCAATCTACTTCTCGAGGTTTATCAGTGTATATCGAGACTGTGACTTCTTATCGCTCTGATAAGTATTGATTCCTCGAGGCTTTATCTCAAGCTGTGCGGAGGAGTAGGTTTGCGTATTGACACGCAGGATCGCCTACTGGTACGCGCTAAGACACTTATATGTCGAGGATATTCCGACGTGAGACTTTTATTGAGAGGAAAATTTTATGGTTAAAATATTCAGAGCTGGAGTTACGGCATTCTATTTGTCTCTCTGCGTTCAAGCGATGACTATTTTTCCTCTGAACTTAAAAATAGAAAAATACTTTTTTCTGTAAAATTTCTTCAACTTCCATCAATCAACGAATCGACGCCATAAAATCTAACATTCCGACCCCCGCAACCTTGTAAACTTCCCCAACTATTAGCATCGCTGATTACATCATGTTATCCATAGAACCCGGTAGTAGTAGTAGTAGTAGTAGTACCAAACCCAGCAACGACAAAATCTCTTTTGGCGAGGGCCATTTTTTACACAGACTGTACCTATACAGCCGAGGCTAACACATCCTTGGCACGCAAGAAGCGAGTTTCACGCGCGTCGAGTGGATGTATATATAGGAAGTTGCGACGCACAAGAGCGTGGATAGCACGTCGTCCCAGTGTATAATGACAATAAAGCGTTAATGAGATATTGGCCGAGCGCCGGTGTAAAAACAAACGAGTGAAAGTTTATAGGAGTTGTCGACGGCGGGGTTTACACGGGCTGTGTGGAAATTTAATATCTCATTTTTCAAATTGTTTTAAAGCCGGGGCTTCAGTCGAGGGTCGTCAGAGAGGATTATATAAGTTTGAGAGACTGCTGATAATAATTATTAATTAAATGGCATACATAAACTTAATGATGAAGCAATTTTCGCAACTCTGATGCCGAGTGTGCACAACTCATTATTAATACGGTTGACAAGAGCCTTTTCAAGAAGCCGCGCGTATATGGAACTTGTTGCAGACACGACGCGCATTTGAGAGGAACCGCGCCAGAAAATAAATAGCCACTTCCGTGATAAATTATGAAATGCGCAGGATAATGGAACGTGTTTGTCGGAGTATAGCAATACCGAGTTCACTCCTTGAGTCCTATGTGTGTGTGTGTGTGTGTGTGTGTGTGTTACCTCTTGAAGAGGGTGTTGTCAAGCTGGCGATGTTCCAAGGTTGAAAAAAAAGAACGACAAATCAGATGTGAATGGACAGACGTAGCTGTGGGTAACAGAGACCATTACTCTCCTCGATCTGGTCTGCGCTGAGTGTCATGATTGATGCGTTACTCGTGAAGACAATCCTTCGAACGTTAGTGATTGCATGTTGATATTTACTTGGCAATTACTGTCAAGAAAAATTAATATTGTCGTACTATAATGTAATAAATTGAAAGTTCTATAGGAGTTTCCAGTCGCTTGCAAAATTCAAGATTTAGTTAACTGTGAAATGAGCTTTTATACAGGATATCGCTAAAGCCTATATTCAGCTTGCAGTCTAATCAAGCGCGAAATTAAATATGTACATCTCAAAGAGCTCTCCGGACTCTTTTAAGAACCAGCGCAGTTATACATTTCCCTCGCTTTCCTCCGTGTGAAAAAAGCACAAGAATAAAATTCCATTCGCCGAGGGAAATATGCATAATATCTGCATCGACAATAAGTCTCTGCAAAAGAAAAAAAATCAAAATAAATAATCGACCGCTGGAAAAGCGCAAAATCTCCAAATCGAATTTCTTTCTCATCGAGGACGGGACGGAATTGAAAAACGAAGTTAAACTCTGTACAGTAAAGGGGCGAGAGGGGAGGAAGGTGTGCGGCGGGATATCGAGTCTCCTCCGGCCATTAGGTGACGATCCGTCGCCTGTTCTCTCGACGTCGAGTCCACTTTCGCGAGAAAGGAGAGACTGCACTGCAAATGGCCACTCTCGTTAGTAAGTCCGCATCTTATATTGGTCCGGCGAAGTATAGTGAAGGCGACAGTTGGCTGGAGGTTTTTAGATTTGCCGATTTGGTATACACTACTGCCCTCTCGAATTGAATTACCGGCTAAAGTGAGACGTTCGTTCCTTCTTGCGAAGATATAAACTGACTTCGATTTCTTACTTGCAGACTTTTTTTTCGCACAGTTAAAAATTGTGTGTAATCTAAATTACGTGTGAATTAGAGAAATTGATATTTCACACGAATTTTGCGATAATTCGGGAAATGATTTTCAACTGCGCGGACGCTGATATTAACTATAGAGGAAATGTTCTTTATACTTATTTCTCGCGCAAAAACCGCAATTTCCGATATTTTATATTCGATTGAGAAAGTATAGCGATAATTTCACAGACGTACCATATTTTTCAATTTTCGAAAAAAAAAAAAAAAAAAATGAGCCAACCTCCGCAAAGAAAGCGAGCCACGTATACAGCTCTTGGCCAGCGGTTCGGAAATCACCGATCGAGTCTCGCGCCTGCCCTCGCCATATGGATTTTCCCCTCCCATCGTCGCGCTTCGATTTTCACGCTCGACCAGCTCGTCATCGAGCCTCGACCTCTCTGCGCCGTTTTTAGCTCGAAGCGCCGGCGACAACGCTGCAGCGCACTTTTCCGCTGGTTCTTTCATTGTTTTTCCGAGCCGGGTTTTTTTTTTCATGCGGCATGTGTTATGAATGTATCGACAGGAGAAGCTGCTCTGGATAGAGTTGAAAATATGCCGGTGTGAGAGATGAGTTTTTCTTGGTATGGGTTATGATGTGGCTGGGATTTTGTAAAACTTCGCCTTAAAAAAGGATAATAGTTCACTGCTTTTACTAGTCCACGTATATATGCCATATTCATGAAGTGCATTATCGTTTCAATTTAAATGAACGTCTGATGATTCACTTATTCCTTAATTTCATCCTCAAAGTCACCATGATTCATCACATTCTCAATTTATATAGTGGTTACAAATATTTCATCAAGCGAATCTTGGCCTTCTTTACAATAAAAAATACGCAAGTCACAGTCAACCCCCTTTCAAATTAAATCAGCATCTCGAAAAACCAGACCCCAATTTCCCTAAACTGAAGACTCACTCCAAACTACAACCTAGACCCACCATCAGCGGCAATTTTGTTCCACAAAAGTCCTACACTAGCCTATTCTCTCCGTCTATCCTCTTCAACTTTCTTTTCCAAACTTTTTCCGGCTTTCCAATTCACCCGGCTCATTCCCTCGCCCAATAACCAAGTTTCCGAAAAAAGCGCACGAACCTCCCCGGAATGAAACGTTGAATCCCCTCTGTGTGTCTCGCAAAAAGCTGCAATTTAACAGGAATTCATGGCTCCGATGGCACACGAGAATAAGAGGGCTGAATCATGGGGGTTTGACGATATGAAGATGCCTCGTCTTCCATCCGAGCATTTTGTTTTTTACGTCGCTCGTCGGACGGAAAATCGAGTTAATTCTCGGAGGAGAAGCCGATAATGTGTCAAGGAGCGACATACAGAAGCTAAGGGCGGTAAATTGAAAAAACTCGTCGGCGGTTGCTTTTCAGACATGCAGTGGGAACTTGACGTGTCTGTGAGTGAATGCGGAGAAGGCGAGGGAAGAATAGGTCGCGAAATTGGGAGCGAGAGAAGATGGGATGACGGGAATGAAATAAGCTGAAATGGTTTCTTATTATAATAAACCGACGAGGAGTGCGTACTGCTCTACTGGGTCCTACCGCCTTTCAGTGCGGGGCACCGTTAACTCGAGCAAAGTGGATGGCTATATGCTTGTAGCTACTTGGGTAGTTTGCTGAAACTTACGAGGAATTTCAGTTTTGTGCAGACTTGTTAAAATTAGCTATATTTTTATCGTTCGCTGGTTTTTGTAATATGTTGGTTTTGAAACAGGTTTTATGATTAATTTCGGATCGACATGTAACACTTTTAAAAAAAAATTTACATGCAAACTATTTCATTTAACGAAAAAAAGAGAATTTTATTAAATACTGGCCTGATATTGGGCCGACACTGGTTCAATAAACGTCGGGTAGACGTTATCGTGGCAGCAGCGCTCCATTATTGGCACAGTAGTTACGTTCATATCGACGTCAATAAGTAAGCGATTGTAATCCCAAACATTTTTCTGAAAAAAAAAATGAAAATGAAAAGTGTCAGATATCATAGACTTGTATTTGCACTGGTTATGAAGAAATATTTGTGAAACTTGAATAATGCTTGCACTACTTTTTTTTGTTAAATGAAAGATATTCAAGTTTGATATAGATTTACTAAATGCTAGACACTACAGTAATAATTAGTCTCTAATAAAAGTTCGATATCGCTTTGATTTTTATGCCTTAGCCGTCCTGATATAATTTAACGCTTCTTACTTTAAATAAATTGAAAAAAAGAGCGGCTTTCAGGAATCGGAGACAGATAAAGGGAAAGCAGCTTGTTGGAACTCAGAAAGCAAACGAGATAGAGCAGTAAGAAGAAAAGAGCAGGAGAGACAAGCATAAAGGAGGGAAGGATTCATGATGAGACAGTGGAAGCGAAAATATATCCAGCAGATAGAAACGCAAAGCCGTAAAAATTCCGTAACGAAATTTCAATCTCGCCATTCAATAGGAGCTTTTTTTTCTTGCCTGGGAAGTCGTACTTTACCGCACCTTTCTATTT
>UCQR01053176.1:18284-34544 GCA_900474235.1 Cecidostiba semifascia
CGTTTCGATCAAAATGTAAATAGAAATGAGATCGTACTAAATCTTTCGATCGAATTAATTTATTCGTACTTCATGATACTTGAGCAGAAAGCAGTTTAAAAAAATGGCTACGATTCATGTATTTTATTTAGATCTACTGAAAGCTTTTTAATTATTCAGTAGTTAATACGGAAGGAAAGAAAAAAGAAAAAGCAAAGCTCGAGCTGATGAAGGAAATTCGAGCAGCCGTAAAAACACTTGAAGAGGCAAACGGTCTATAGTCAGTAGCACTTCAGTGTAATTAAAGCTGCATCAAATATTCGAATTAGTCTCTAAATTAACGAAACTGAAAGGGATCCACTTTAAGTTTAGCCGACCAAGAGAGCTGCGAATGAGATATTTAAGAATGACAAGTGCTAGAGTGTTTTATTTCCATCCTTTTGAAATGTTTCCAAGCTTAAGTTCCATCTCAGTGATGCATTAGTTAGCTGAATAATTTTTCTTTCAACACACACTTTCCACATTCAAAGTAAATCCCGAGTTTTATCATACAAATATTGGTTCACCTTTCTTTACTTTAAAATTATTAATAAAACTCGTAATCGAGTTTGATATAAAACTAATAAAGCTTTGCTTGCTTACATATCAAATATCGAATTCCACAGATCGTGCAAATGAACAAAAAATCTCGACATGCAAACAGCAAAACAACACACGTAAAAATACTCCCCAGAGCCTGGATGAATAAACACAAGCTCAGCCTTCAGCGAAGCGCTGAAAACTCGAAAGGAGCTTTCCCGGTTTAATTAATAAACTTGTGCTACGAGTCCCGAGTGAAAGCGCGCGAGCTAGTGTCTCCCTTCGCATGGGCTAATCAACATCGAACTTTAATTAGATGCCAATGTTGAAGTTTTGCGATGAGCAGGCATCCTGTAATAATAATGACGATCACGGCAAAAATGCAAATTGTGTCTCCGGGACGGTGTATACGCTTAGTTAGCCCGATGAAGGCAGGATTTGATTAATAGATTATGTATTGTTGCGATGTTGGCTTATATTAAGGTTTTCTAGTAGTATAGCTGCAACTGACTCCTGGAATTGGTGAATGATGAATTGTTGTCACGTCACTCGAAACAATGCGAAGACCTCTTTTTCAATCGATCCTTCCATCAAAGCTCGTATAAATCTTCCAAAAGATGGACATCCGCATTTCGAGCACTTAAAAGTTTGATGAATGCATTTGGGTCGTTACCTGGGTAAACGAGTTTCGCGGTTTTAATTCGTGCTTCCAATCATTCCGTCGAATGAACTTTAAAAAATAAAGTAACTGATCGCATATGGCTTAAAATAACTTACATTTTTTTTCCCAATGATTACTGAAGACTCTTCAAGAAGAGCATCTACTTCTGCCCAACTCACGTCTATACTATCGAAACAATAGAAAACATCATTGACCTCAGTACTCTCCAGTTCCCTCTCTCACGAAGACTCTCCTCTATATACAGTATATCGAAGACCAATGCCGAAAGGAGGTTAACAGATTTACCAAGACGATACAGATAACGAAGCTTCGAAAACTAGTCCACCACATCAGGCAACTGCAATAAAGACTTTTCGGATCACGGACTCTTTCTCGTAAACACGTCCTCTTGAGACATTATTAAGAACAATATCTCTGCTCTCTCTTTGAGATACACTTGCTCGAGAGCAAAGAATTTCAGAGGTCATACACTATTCAATTGGCCGTCGTCGACACGTCGTCGCAGTGTCAAGTCTAGGCCTCCAGAGACAGCCAGTGTTGTTGGAACAGGAGTTTGGCCGAGTACATTATTAAACGCGGGGATAGCTGGTGCTTCTGACGAGGCACCGCGGCTCTGGATTTAATGATTCAATGGCCGGAGAGTGAGATAAATGGCGCTGCAGCTGTTGACGGCTGAAAAGGCTTGGGTGTATTGGTATACACGGCGCGTGGTGTATATATAATATTACGCGTTCAGCTGTTATTGTTTTCGTACCGTCGATTTGATTGAATCGTCCTCTATCAAAAGCAGCTTTCGTTCTATTAAACTATAATAATAGTTCTCTCAGTGCTGTCAACTTGAAAGCGTTCGACAACTCCGAAAACCCGACACGTGTATAGGCTAATATCCAGAGATGGAGAGAGGAAAAAGTTCGAAAACTCGTTGTAGCGAATTTCCACTAAATCCACGCTGCTTCATCCGTATAATAAAGCAGAGTAAAAAAAGCATCAGTGAGATATATAGGAATAGACTTCTCTAAGCCTCATCTCTCGAACGCTATATACTCGCACGAGAGGATACGTTAATTAAATTCCATTTATCCTGATTGCGATCTGGAAAAAGCGAGAGCCGGAGACGGAGTGTATGGAACTCGCGCGCGAGCGCTAAATCGTACACAGATCGCCGGAAATTCATGCGGCGCCACTCTCGGATCTTCGAGTGTGTATATGTGTGTGTGCGCGCGCGAAGCTCTGACTGGAAAAAGCCTGACTCGGCACAAAGAAAAGCACTGCTGCATGTTTAAGAGGCAAAGCTTTGAGCCTGGGAATGATTTTTCCGCTTCGGCAGTTCGTGCTTGCTAGAGTGTGCTCACTTGGGTACTTTGTGTGATTACTAAATTATGCGAGTTGATTTTCCGATAAATCTGGACGTTGTGTTTGAATGTTGGAAAATACTACTACTCGTCATATCATTGTCTTCGTCATCCAAAAACATTTAGGGACGCAACAGCCTACTCCCAGTCACTCTAACATCACCACCAGCAGCAGAGCCAGCATCAGCAGAGAAAAATATACCCGCCACAGGGTAAAGACTGAGAGAAAGCAGTAAAACCAAGTCCGATAAGGGTGCTTCGATCTTAGGAGAAAAAAATCACTCGGGTCCATCCACAGAGGGTGCAAGAATGCTGCTCTAGAGAACACAAAACTCCGAGACGAGAGCTAGATATTCATCATGCGGGTGCAAGTCGACGATTTCCCTCGCCCCTTTCGCTGATAAACGCACATAGGTCCATCTTGCGGCAGATATGCGGGAGAGTATTATATGGCTCGTCGCACACGTGTGCCACACGTGAGGGAGTTCAGTTGGGATTTCGAGCTGTATAGTCGAGATGGGAAAGTGACGGAGGGTAGGTTGGATCATTAATTTGAACGGAGAGAGAGAGTGAGAGAGACTGGCGGGAGAAGTTGGCGAGGTAGGAAACTTGTAATTAAAAGTGGACCGACAGTGGTTCGCTGCGCAGTTGCTCAGGGGAAATGGTTGAGGTGTGCGTTTAATTATGAGTAGCGGGATAAATGTGCGGATTGATCTTTTTTATTTTTTAGGAAATGTAGCACGATATTCGCTTGTGTTATTGGCTGCTCGTTATGAGTTTATTGTACCAGACGGTTTTGTTTACCAGAGGTAATCAGGGTAATTAGTTTGAGGGCGATGAGTTTTAATGATTTCTATTGTAATTATAAGTCGAGCTATTCATATGGAAACAAACAACATATTCGGAAAAGCTCATAATACGTATCGATTCTATGATAGCCTAATCAACAGTCTTTACGAATCTAGGTTGAGCGTAATATCACCAACCAAGAATCTCAAAAACAACATCTCGTCAGATCCACTAAACATACTCCCAAGCAAGCCGCGCAATATCTCAAGTGTCTCCAGTCCCAAATTCCTCGCGAAAACCTCGACAAAACAGCTCCCGCACACTTTCCCAGTCCATTACCGTGCCCAGCAAGCCGTGTCATAAATCACGAAAAAATGATAACCCGAGCCGAGAGAGAGAGAGAATAATGTTTCCAAGCACTACAGGAAAGACGGAAGCAGGAGAGGGGGGCCAACGTCGCACTAGGTGGGATATCGAATTAAGGCCACCTTATCGAGGCTGCACCGCTGGTAGTACGTAGCTCTCCGCACCTGCAGACCCCCGAAGTTACGCGGATTAGGTTTATCGCATGGTATACATATATACAGCTCCTGGGGAGAGAGTTAATTGAGTGGCCTCTAATTATTGACACGACGCCGTATACTTGCGTGCGCGCGCGGTGCGACGAACGACTTTCGCGTGAGTGAGGTTCGGGGGATTTTCGAGGCGAGTTATTGGCTCGCGGCTGTTTATTTATTCTAGTGGGAACGTTATCGGCTGATGGAACGAGATTAGTGCGGGCAGATTAGCTGCGGTTCGATGCATCCTGGGCTGGTGGGTGCAGGTGTGTGACAGAGACTTTATTTTTGTCGAGCTGAACTTTACATTCGGATCCGTTTGAAACTGCTGATTGTAAATTATGCACAACGTAATTCTCGTGGGCTACGGAAAAAATAACAAGCTTATTAAAGAGGTCCAATTAATTAATTTTTTTTTCTCAACCGTCCCATACCTCAAAAACTGCTGCTTTTACGAGCTTAAAAATTTGAAACGAAATTAAATTTGTAGTGGCTTGGGAAAAAAAGAAACCTCCCTTCGGTCAGCAAAAACCGCGCGTCCCGGAACAACTTTGACTGCACGACACACGCGGCCCTTTTTTCAGCCTCGGTTGGCAAACTAATTTCCAGCGTAACTCGTATACGTGGACGGTAAAAAAAAACAAAATAAATAAAGCGGGTCACTCGCTGCAGAGAGGAAGAGTGTCAAAAGGAGTCGAAATTAGCTGAGCCCAGCTGCATGCAGACGTCATGAGCAACGTCGACGAGAACGGCTTATAGCAGATTCACGCAAAAGTTGAAAGAATAAGGGGAAAAAAAGGATGACGGTATAAAAGTTGGCCTCTCTTAATTAATTTGCCACGTGGATTGCTGCATTATGTGGATTACTTTGAGGAGCTTTTGGACAAAGCGTCGAAAGTGCTGATAAGTTCGTAATAACTTCGTAAGTATACTGATTAATTACTTATAGCAGTGAATGTTAAGGCAAACTCTGAAGGTCAGACCAAAGTTTACAGTCGTATATACGATTCAATAAAATAAATTTCAAACCCGATGACAAAACTTGGAAACAAGAGAAAGCAAACACCGACTTGCTCAAAACACGCGCGCAACTAAGCTTGATCGCTTCTGAAACGCGAAACGAAAAAGACAGTCCCTTTAACCTTCAGCAGTGAAATTTCGAGTTGCCACGGAGTTTGAAAGAATTTCAATTTCAAACTAGCTAACGGACGGAACACCTATATATATATATACACATGCGGGCTTTGGAATGCGGGCACGAGTCGTTAGCGCCGCGAAAAAAAGTTAACGAGAGAAAAAGAGATGTGAGAACGGCTGCCGCGAGTAATTGATGCTGCTTTGGTGGATGAGGAACGAGTATGAAACAATTTCTTTTTCTGAATTAATTGCCGTGTGTTTTCGTTTTGGCTTTCAAGGCAACGTTGAAACATATTTCGCGCTCGATGAATTCTGTTGCGCGCGCGATCGATTTCGATAAAGCGAGCTTTTTGTGAAAGCTCTGATGGACCAGAAAACTTGTTATGATCGAGCAATTGGTATACCTTCCGCATATATAAAATTCGAATAGAATACAAAAGAAATATCTACTCTACACGTCTTACGTCAAAGGTTAAAAGGCGGTTGAGAACGTCCAGCCCGCATCTCTCTCTCTCTCTCTCTCTCTTTCTGGTAAAGCTCATTTTTAATCTCCTGGAGTGTAGAGGGCGAAAATGACGTAGCATTTCTCCTAACTACTACATTCTGACGAAAAATCCTTCTACTTCCGAGAGTAAGGCGCGAGAACTAGCGTGATGCGAGCTCGAGCTATACTATATACAGCTATAAAAATTAATGACGGCGGTATTTAAGGATGCAATTAAGGCGCGAAGCTAGATTGAACGCAACTTTCCTTTCCTTTCTTCGAGTCTACGTGTGTGTGTGGCTAGCGTTGATTGATGAAGTGACATTTTTTGGACGAGCTTTTCTGACGTCTTTGGGAGCAGCTTTTGCTCGTTTATCGTTATCAATTCAGAAATTGTTAATAACAAAAAGAAACGGGTTGAGTTCACTTATACTCTGCTGATACACGTGTTGAATCAAAAAGCTCATACTGAACCGCATTAGATTATACACGATACGCGTAATAGTCAAATCAAGAACTAATCTGGCTCGATTCATCCAGAATTAACAAAGCACAGAGCGCTGCGATCGCGTCGAAATCACAAAACCGCCGCAGCTGCAATCCCCAAAATTAATTATCCCATCTGTATATATATGCACGCATTCGCTCCAGTCGTCTCCATTACACGTATGACCAAAATCCCAAGAGGCCTCGGACCCATATACACGGTATGCACGCATGCCATCACGTGCGGATTCTCGTCGTCGTCGGCGTATGTGTCAGGGAGGATCGATGCGTCGCTGCCGCCATTTTGCCGTCATCCTCCCACTTCCCTCGACGCGATAACGTTTAATAGATTATCCGGCTAGCACGCGAGCTGCTCGAGCCTGTTGCACACTAGCCGCTTACTTATCGCTTATTTCGTCTTACGTAATTTTGGATCAGTTGTATATGTATAGGTGGGGGGTACTCTGTGCAGTCGGAGACGAGTATTAGCGAGGAAATGAAAGGATTAGCCTTCGATTATTTATTGGTGTTTAGCGGTATAGAGGTGGATTATCCGAGGATTTATCGAGCTGAGGTAGACTGCTTTGCCTTTTTTTTTTCTTGCGGAGAAGAGTTAATCTTGTTAGGACGGAAAATTCAACTGGGGATTTTGTTTATGCGGATCTATGAGATATTTATGCGAAGACGTCAGCTAATCCGTGTCTGCATTTATCCTATATTGAGTATCTTCTTTGCTATTGTACAAAGTGAGGAAAATGCAAACTAGTTGAATAATAAATCATTGGCTATGATGACTATATTTGAGCTCGACTGCTGGGCTTTCTTAATAAGGGCATATAGCTCTGTACCAACGAAGAAAATGGAATGGAGGATGTAAATATTGAATCAGACCATTAAAAATGTAACTCAACTGAGGGCTCGGCTATTCTAGAAATTGATGATAGCTATATATAGATTATTCAGCGGTTACAACTGCTTTTCGATTTCACATGATTGTATATGGCTAACTAAATAGTAATCAAACTGAATACCTGATTACATATATAGTTGCTAAACATACACACGGTAATGCGAGGCTATAGTTAACAGCAATTTCCTCAATGAAAATAACTTCCAAATCAAAGTAAGAATTATATTCTTACTATAAAATACCAACCGTAACGCACAAAAAAATCCTGAAACGTCACTTCCACGCACTCGCGATAATCCAGCTGGGATATGAGCCGAAGAAAAAATGTCGGCTGCGATTGTCGTTTTTCATTGTTGTCGCTTTGCGGAGTTCTATACTGGCTTTGACGGGGCGCTAATGGTTCGTTAACGAAAGGCAAAGTGTCGCGAGCGACGATAATGTGCAGAAGCGAGGAAATTAAGCGAGAGAGAAAGAGAGATAGAGAGAGAGAAAGAGCTGGGGACGATTTTATTCCGTTTTTATTGCAAGAGCTGAGCTGGACGCTTATTTGAATTTCGCCTCGGGGCTGAAGCCGCAAATTTTTAGACTAATGCTTCGTTCGCGCCTTTTAGCGAGAATATTTTATGGTTATATTTTTTAGAACGGTCTGCTTGGATTTTACCTTATCGCTGACGATTTGTTAAAGATTAAAAATGCAGTTACTTTTCCCTCTGGTCACGGCGAGGTTCCAATTCGCTCAAAGCTCTCATTATCTCCGGAAATGGAGAATTGAAATTTTACATAAAATAAGTTGTGATGGATGGCACTTGTTGAATTTCATGAAAAATACATAGGCCATAAATTCTAACGCGATTTGTCTGCGTCATCTCAACCCTTTTGTACAATTCATGTGTGTGTGATAGCGTGAGAATATAGAAGATTTGACTTTTGTCTAAAGCGCATATTTTTCTCTCTTCTTTTCTCGCCCTGGCCATAGAATTTCAATTTCAACGTATATTCTATAAATGAGAAAAACAATAGTTTTATAAAGAATTTTTCGAACATACTGTAAACGAAAACACTGATGGCGCATTGTTTTATATGTAATACATTCGTATATATCGATGTATCTGCGAACGTTATTTCCGTGTACACTTGAAAAATCTGCATCATCTTCACTGAACTGAATTGTGTCCCAGATCGAGTGTATACAGAATTTACGGATTTTTCAGCTCAAGCACACGAACAAACACTCGACTTCGATTATCCAATGAATCGCGGCGTACATGGAGATCAAGCCTCTATTGAAAGCGATCGGAGAATATAAAAATAAATGGAAATTTACTCAGTACACGCGATTGAAAATTCGCGTGCAAAACATAATAGAGAGAAAAAAAGCGAGAGATGACTTAGCACATATTTCACGCTATTGAATTAAACAGCTTGCGTTGGGTTTATTTTAAAAATGAAATTTAAAGTCGAAAGGAGCGATAATAAACTCTACTCAACCTTATATTTTTACTCCTCAATCCTTTCCGCAATAAAACGCAAAAAGAAAACATACCTCCCGAAAAAAGGCCAGCTGTTAACCAAATAACGGACCGACAATCCTCGTCATTCCACAAGCGGCCGCAGGCGGGCAAACGAAACGGTCATCGCTCGCAATAAAGACAAGCGAAATCAAACTCCCGAGTCCCGAGCGCAACAGAGACATCAGCATCTCTCCCTATACTCTCGCATACGGCCGATAGAACGTAAATATCCGGGGCGTCCCTCCCTTGAATGCGTCAGAGGGAGAGAGAGAGGGATAGGCGCTAACCATATGGAAATCGATTCCTGCGGATCGTGTCCGTGACTCGTCTTTCGCGCCGCGATTATCGGCGTTGATTATGAGCGGCGATATGGTCATTCAGGGGAGAATGAGGAGAAAAGGGACGACTATACTATGCTGCGTGACGCTTGAAGAATAGAGGGTCGAGTCTGTCTGAGTTTTGTATGTATGGGATTGGGTTGGCAATAAAGTTTGAGGTAAGTGTAGGAGGTACTGGGATTAACGGTTGCGAATATCCAATGACGTTTGTCTACTTTGTAATTATTACCGTACGTGTGTGAGAGAGAGAGAGCAGGATCGTAAAAATTGTATAGCTTATAGGGAAATTCAGGCACTCGAGTTTATTAAAATATTCAAGCCATAACGATGGCGCAGGAATGGCTCGTAATTAATATACTGCCTAGCAGTATTCTATACTCGTGTATATAATACTTCATTAATCACTTTCAGCTGCACTTCCTAAACACCATCAAGCAGTGGCATAATGTCATTAATTTTTATAACGTTTAAATTCAAATGCAGTATGGCTTCTCTCTTAAATACATCAAAACTTTCCAATCAACAAGACAGCTTATTCCAACGTCACACAGCAGATCTCCTCAATCATCAGAATTCCTCCAAACAATGGACGCTCGAGTGCGTAACGATTCTCTCCAGCATCACCTCGTATACGTATACACAATATTCTCTCTCCCTTGTGTACAATCCGGTTCTCTTTTTCTAAACGAGGCAAGAGTCTAATGGCGTCGATTAGGATAATTGTGCGTCGTGTCCGCCTGGAAAAGGTGGGGGCAATTTAGCATCTTGCTTCCACCGCACGCTCGTATAAGAGACACACTTTCGTAATAGATGAAGGGGGTGGCGGTGGAGAAGATGGTTTAAGGGAGATGAAGCGCCAACTGGATTGTCTTAAGGAAGCTCGCGAGCGTCGCTCAATTAGTCAAGCTAATTGGCAGGATGGTTTTTGGCTGCCGCTGCTGCATTTTCGATTTAAATTTGTACCTGCGCAGCCTTGGGCTGTTGCTTGATTATCTACTTATTTTGAGGTATTTACGAAAATGAACTTGTTATTAAAAAAATAAGTCTGCTGACGACCTGAATAAACACCACTTTCTTCTGGATTATTAAAAATTGATAAAGAGAATAGGGATATATAATGTGCAAGTCACTCTCAAAACAACTACTTCTGCATCAGCGCCATTTCGAGACGAGCCTGCATTTCTTCACCTACGCGCGCGACTAAAAGCCGGTGCACATTTCGCATGATTCAGCGTTTATATAACAAAACCGAACAGAATGAGTTTATAACGACCAGATAAATGATCCCCTGGGCGATTTTCGCGAGTCACTCTCGGTTTTAACGCGTAGTCACATTCACACCTACGGCCATCAGCGTTTGCTCGATTGATCGCGTCGAAATTTTTGACAGACCCCGTTGTTCTGCTTGAAAAGTAGGTCAGTATACTCAAGTTTTCCATTGTTCTATCTTTAGAAATGGCGAGGGATAAGGAGGTCAAGTTTACAAGTCAATACACGATAAACAGATCACGTTGAAAATAACTCTCGTTTTTTTTCTTCGCATTTGCCACGCAAGAATGCACCTACTTCCAGTAGAAATATCCACGCATGGTCAGGCATCCGTGAGCCACTATACACGCAATTCCTACCAAGATATCCCCCAGAAAAAGTGTCTCTTGCATTCTAGCAAACCACCAAAAAAGTCCACACCACATCATCGACAGCAGCATCGGAATTCCATCGGAAATAATTTGGGAGAGTGCCTATGCTCTACTCCTGCACGAAAAGAATTCGAAATTCCATAGTCGATATGCGGAGAGAGAGAGAGAGAGAGAGAGAACATATGTGCGACGGCCGGAAATTCGGCAGGCTCGAACTATCGGAAGCGCTCCGTCTTTGTCCAGGGAGGGACGCGCAAACACAATGGACCAGGGGCTCAGAGACGCGTGTTTGGGCTACACTGTGCGCCGGAGGTGGCAAAAAATTGATGAACGGTGCGGTTTGGTTGAGTTTTTTTTCTGGCAGGAAGGGATCGCGGTGTTTTTAGCTGCTGATCTGAGTTTTGGTCTGAAAATGTTTTTGTTTTCCGTAGAACGAGAGATTTTGTGTTGTTTTCATTGCAGTATTTAGAAAATACACAGCAGCAGTTCGATGATGTCATTAAACTGAGACGCTCGCGCGCATTACCGTGGAATTTCTAATTGGAAAAGTTGGAACATTGGAAAAACAAGATAACAATGCGATACCGTATAGCGAAGAAGCTAAAGAAGGCGAATCTGGCGTCCGAATAGAACGAGGAAATTAAAGTTAAACAGAAGATTAACTCGCTAAGCCAAAGGAGGAAGAAAAGAAGATATTAAGCGGGAGAAAGGAGAACAAAGGCAAATATTCATCTGAGATAAGGAAAATCGCGCGGCAAATACGAATGAGGGAAGACCGAGAGCTTTAACCTGGAATCAAAATATTGCTTTGAGAGAACCGTCCGAGATCTGCTTCTTCGTTATTAATTATGATGCAATATTGGCGATCCGCTGAAGAGGCACAAATTTAATACAGAAATCTCCCAAGGATTTCAGCTGGGGAGCTTCATACAATTTGTATTTCTTCAAGAATAATTAGGAAACTTTATAGTATCGGATATTTTCAGTCAATAGCTTCTCGAATTATAAAGACGCAATTGAATCGTTGATGAATACTGGCTCGCTATAGAAATATGCCACACTCGAAGTTAATTATCAATTCAAAATCAGAGAAACACTCGATGCTATATAAGAGATACATTTTTTTTTTCGTGAAGCGAATTGAAGAGCTATTAAAATAAATTTCTCGAGTATCCCGCATTATAAGCAGTCAAAACGAGGAAGAAAGTGAGCTGAGAGGCAAAAAGGAAACTCCAAGCGGATTCAATATAGAGAGAAGAGCAATAAAAGAGATTTACGAGTGTAAAAGGAAAACACAGAGTTTGCAGAGGAGCGAAGAAACCAAAGTATAAAATAGACGTAATAAAGGGGAGAGGAATGCGAGGAGAGATAAGGCAAGAAAAAATAGTCGAGTGGGGCTCGCAAAAGATGAAAACGATGTAAGACGATGTGAAAAACATGAGGAGAGGCATTCCGTCTGTATTTATAATTTAATAAAGAAATTTCCATCGAGAATCCGTTTAATAGACTGACTGCAATGTCCTCTTTAAATCGGGTTTAGTGGAATGTGTTAATCTCACGATCTAAAGGTATTTTGAATTATTATTTCGCCCTTCGAAATTGCATTTCAGTTTACTCGTACCTTATGAGAAAATTATCTGAGGGACGCATAAAAATGTATAAGAACTGCCAAGCGAATTCTCTTTTAAACAGTTGTCTACTGCTACTATTACTAAATAGTAAACACATTCTCAACTTTCAAGAATATTAAAGTTCTTTTCTTCACAAAAGTAATACAGAAAGGTAAAACTCCCCAAAACATTTTTAACAGACCTCCAGCTCCGTTATCAACTAAACGATACCCATTCCATCTCCTTAAACTCCGCGAAAGTCCGACCAAAAAAAGACGCAACCACTTGTTTCTCCAGCCACACTATATACCGGAACAAAAACACGGAGGAAAACAATACCGCCTGAAATCACGTACACGCGATGACTCAGCAGCGCAATAGAGAAGAAACGAAGCGACAGAGCGTGAAAGGGAAACAAGTATATGAAAACGGCGCGTGGAGCAAGTTCAAGAAAAGCGCACACGTGCATATAGGAAGAACTCACAAAGCGAGATAAGCGCTCTGGAATCGGCAATGCTGCCCTGAACTTGCTTAGCTTCTCTTTCTGGGCTGAATTATTCATGAATAGCAGAGAATGACTAATAGACGGGGCAGCTATTTCGATGAATTAGGCATGATTTTTATTTCGACCACTGATTAGGGCTATCGATCGATTTTCGAGAAGATTTATTTCTAATTACAAGGAGAGCTGGAAATGGAGCGTGGAAAGGAGAGAATGCTGGGAGAATAGACGGATTCGTAACGTGAAACTTTGTAAGCCTATATATGAACGGCCGAATTTAGCCGCGCAACATAAGCAGATTTGCTTGTTATCGAGTCTTAATGAGGAAGCATTGTTTTGTGCACTATTATTGGGAGATAACAATATGTCTATATAGTAGGAGTAACTTTATGCATTTCCAATAACGGCAAAAACTGCAGAAAGATACACAAAACCTTGGAATTATCGATACGATATAACTCCCATAGTGTAAATAGGTTACTAACGAAACAATATAGTAAATCACGCAACATATTATCAGTTTTTACTGAATACAAAATACACAGACAATCGATTCTACTTTTACGCCCACGTAACACGATATTCTCATATCTTTCATTCATCAGCTATACACAACAAAACCACATGATACAAAATCAACAAGCATTTTTCCACCAGCACCGTCACAAGGGACGGTAAATACAAAATATCACCTTAAAAAAAATCACATTACAAAATCCAACCTTACGCCATCTCGCTCTTCCACTCCCTCGCGTGCTCAGCGTGAATTGAGACGCCGCAGTAAAATTTGCATTCCCGCCCGGAGGGCTAATTCGCCACCGCGCCTTCCCACGAACTTTCCTGCCAAGATTCTAAAGGGAAACCGAGCCGCCAGCAGCCGAAGAAACCGACCGAACGAGAGCGAGACGGAAAGTCGGAGGAGGACCTGTTGCGGAAGCGATTTTGCGATTCCCCGCTTATTGTTTCGTGCCCTCTAGCCGCGTTGCGTGATGCTTTCCGTTTTTATCGCAAAGTTCTTCTTTTTTTTTTGCTAAAACAGAGAGATAATGGAACATGTTGGGCGCGAGATTAACGTCCCGGAGTCTGTCGTGTCTTATTTCGGCCTCCTGGAGACAGCCCCTGGATAAATATTAGAGAGTGTAATAAGAGCCTGTCACGGTTCGCCGCGGTTTATCGGGGCAAGACCTGAAATGGATTTCTTCGCAAGGCGGAACTGACAAGGCTGTTGAGGATTTTTTAACGACGCCCTTATTATTATTTACAAGAAAGGAGATTTTCGCGTAAGCCTTAATTCTTGCGCCCGGATTGAATATTGATGAGCAGGCGCGAGCTATAGGGTAATTTGTTGAATGCAATTTTCGAAACGAACTCAATATAAATGTAAATCAGTGCGCGAAAGGAAAGTTTGCCGACTATAGCGAGAGGGGGATTAAAAAAAATAAAGAAGAAGAAGAGGCGGGAATTAAAAAAGATTAACTCTCCGGAGTGCACGGGGAAATTGAGAAAAGTTAGCAGCAGAGTTACACACGGATATGTAAGTAGATGAGGGTCGAGTATGGGAAGATTGAGCTTTAATAGACTGCTCATGCACACGAGAGGGTATATTTACGTGCGAGAATTATATAATACGAACATTTTCGGATGTTACCTGTATACAATGACGTTTTCGTTGGCTTTATCATTGCGTAATTTAACGGAGAGATTGAATTTTCATTATTATCAACGGCGCGATCGATGCTCAAATGAGCAAATAAAATTATTTATTTTGGAGATAATTTATGAATATGGTTCAGTTAATTATTGCGTTCTTTACATAAATAACGTAATTGTTTATTTTACGCGCGAAATTAATTACCTGCAGAAAATGTGAAATTCGGAGAATTTCGCTTCGCGCGTATATAACAATGAGCATGTATAACCGTCACTATGCACAATAGCGCGTGTAAATAAATTGATCAGTTCAATTCCTCGAATGGGAGAAACAGCCATTGAGCTGAATCAATTTAATTTATTTGCGCCATTTATTTGGGATAGACAAGGCGTGTAACTTTGACACCACTATTCCGAAAAGACGATAAAAATAAAGCGAACATTTTAATTAAAATAGAAACAGCATTATTAGTCCTCTGATGATGGGTTTCTTAATTAAAATTAAGCTGATATCGGATACATCACAAAGAAAACCATAAAATGGAGGTTTCATTAATAGAAATTCGGACTGATGAGTCGAGCTTAGCTAATAAAGCGTGCTTTCTTCGAAACAGGTGAAGCT
The DNA here is from genome assembly GCA_900474235.1 of Cecidostiba semifascia. Classification (NCBI taxonomy): domain Eukaryota; kingdom Metazoa; phylum Arthropoda; class Insecta; order Hymenoptera; family Pteromalidae; genus Cecidostiba; species Cecidostiba semifascia. The sequence goes on from UCQR01053176.1 coordinate 33,113, forward strand.
GATGTTAAATTAACATTTTCTGCGTGCGTGTCACTCGACGTGACACGAATGTGTGGTAAACACTCTTTTAACTATACGTGCACGCAACGGAAGGAAAATGGGATCTCAAAACTATTTCTCCGTAATTTTTATAATTGTACTCGTTAGAAGAGTAAACCAACGTTTAGATCGAATGACTAAAATATTTTGTTGTTGGCAAATTAATTCTGACTCTTTACATTATTTTTATTAATATTACGTTTAACACCAAGTCCAACACTTAATTTTTTACGCACTGAACATCACGAAATCCCACTATTTATAAACGAGATCACGCAATTTTCTCCATCTCGCGATAAAACCCTTCAGCGTAATAAATAAATACACATTTTAATATGCAGAACGTGTTCCGTTATCGGAACTAAGGTGCTTATTCCCATTTTCCGCGAAACGCGCATAAGTAATCCCTTTTCATTTCGCGATTAAATATATTCCAGTTCATAATACTCATGCATGCATGCGTGCCCGCTCGAATTCATCAGGACAAAAAGCAAAGAGCCGCGCCGCGCCGAGAAAACAATTCATCAATCCTCGCGTTAAATCGCGCATTAAATTTCCATCACAAACGAATAAACATTCGAAAAAGTAGCAGAGCGCGACGCTTATATATTCGTGTACAGCCACACGTATGTGCCGCAGATTGAAACGATACGACATTTCCGTACGATACGCCCGTAATGTACGACTTTTCGCGGGGAGTGTGATTTTCCTTTCACGTACACATACATACCCACATACGCATACAGCTACACACACACGACGCACACCTAGCTGCTCTAATAGAGGTATCGATCTTGCACTCTCTTTCTCTTCGTGTACAAACACACACACACACCCAGTCAGTGCGTAGAATCAGAGCCCGGCTAATTAAAACAGTCGAGACGGACTTTACGTTGTTGTGTTTAAAACAGCAGCCGGTATAAATTACATGTAAATCTGTTGAATATATATAGAAATGTTATATATACACACCATGTTTGACTCTGTAAACACTTCGTTGAATTTTAATCATGTGAGCTGCGTCGTCGAGTTCACTGCCGTCTCCGTTGTTCGCTGCTGGCGATGGTAGTTCACTACTTTGTCGCACTGTTCGTCACTTGGTATCGACATCGCAACAACTTCATTGTACCACTGCGTGAGACAAATATAAGCACCGCGATCACGAAGGAAGAAAACGAAGAAAACACAGTCCGATTAGAGTTTTTCTTTCGTTCTTCCTTGGGAGGACTGGATAGTGTGCATAGGATCGAGGAAAGGCAGGAGGAAATTAAAAGAAAAGAAGGAGGCAAAAGAAAGCTTTCCCGGCGGTGACCGATATTTTTATCCGCGGAGAAAAATCGAGCTCGCGTGCTCGCGATTTTCGCAAGACCAGGCGAACGAAATTACTGGCGAG
>UCQR01053180.1:0-10624 GCA_900474235.1 Cecidostiba semifascia
CGACAATGCGAATTACATCCATTCATGCGACTCCCCCAGAGAGAGAGAGAGAGGGAAGAAGATAGTGAACCGATCCAACCGATACGGTGGTATACATACACTGCAGTCGTCGGGAGAGCTCGCAATTAGTAAGCGTCAATTACTTCTCCGCCCCCTCCTGACGTACAGCGTGTCTGCGTAGCCGATTTCACGCGTAGCGAATCCGTCTGCGCGTGTGTGTAGGATATATATAAATCTGCGTGATTCACGTGCGACGCGAGAGAGCACGTGTTAGAGGAATGTTGAGAGATGAGACTGCGGTATACATGTCGGCTATAGATATACATCGCTATATAGCTGCTGAGTGTTTGGATATATATGTGTAGCGCGAGTAGCCGTATACTGGGATTTCCGCCGCGGGAGATTGGCTCGAGAGCTCTGATGGGTATTGGGCAACGACGGCGAGTGTGTGTCTGTGTGTGAGCAGCGAGCGTTGATTATGTACGCGAGTTGGCGGCAGTGATGGCTATACTTGCGCGCAGCTTTCGTCGGTGCAGGTGTACTCGTATCATCGAACCGGTTGTACGGAAGCACGAGTTGAATATTCTTTTTTTTTAGATTCGCTTTTATTGCGTAAGCTGGAATTCGAAAATATTCTTTGGAATGTATAAATGTTTTCCGGGAGGTCTTTATCAATTAGAGAGATCGATGAGGTGCTGGAATCTGTGGATTTCAGAGAAATCGATTTTGAATTTGGCTCTGCTTTGAATATAGATTGGCCTGTCGGAAGTTTAATAGTGTATTTCAATTCCAATTCCATTGTATATTTTCACACGTGTCGTTAGTAATACTTTGTCAGCTAGGTCAATATAACCCGTAACCCGTTGATATATGCGTGAATATATACTATCAAAACATTTATCGCAGATTGTATATTGTACGAATTTCAAATGCTTCGCGCGTTCACTTCCGCTTCCAGAATTTGCTCACGTTGTTTGTTTTGGTCATCAAGAAAAGAATCGCGCACGCTTCTAACCTGCTTACATAATAATACGACCACACGAGCACCACTGGTTATTTGTTTACAGTGCAATTAACCATTACTCAGCAATATTGATGCTAAAAAAAATACTCGAGACTTGATATGTGAATCGACTGAATTGCATATGGATCACCGATATGCTGCGATTATACTATACTTATACTGATTCGAGTTTAAAATTGCAAAAAATTAAATGCAGAGGTTCTGGGTTGTGAATACTTAGGAAATGTATTGAAAGTATAGATTATACGATGATGAAAATTGTATACGAAAAAAATTTTTATTTAAATAAAAATACCTGATGGCATTATGAAGATCAATAATTTTAATAATTCTTAGTCTGTTTCGGAGAAATAACCGGTGGCGTATATTTTGCAGTTCAATTCATCGTCCCGGACTTCAGCGTCTTTCGTCAACTTTAGATAATTGTCTAGTGAACAAGGATTTGCACATCCAGGAATTGTCAATTCCTTTATTTCTTCAGGTATCCCTAAGTAGTAGAAAACCTGTAAAAAAAATAATCAGTTTAATCCTCAATTAAATTTACACCACGAATGTATTTCACGCACTTTTACGTAATACTGTTCATCACGGAGCCAGAGTTCAAAGATCAAAGCACTGCTGAAGTCGGGAAAGTGCCCGTCGTACGTTTTCAAAGACTGCAGCAGACCTATAATATTTTTATCATGACCACTGTAGAGAATTACTTTTCGAGTGAAGCTCGCGTTGGTGCTTGCTTCGAACATGTCTTCATTTATCTTACGTAGCATGTACCCTACAACGTGCATTGGGTTAATATTATACAGAGATAATAAAGACAAATAAAAATCACAAACGTATAAGATTGTTGCGTATACCTGAGAGTAATCGTTTAAGTCGATCACTATAACTATTAATTTCGTAATAAAGCCTCCGCAATTTGATCAATCGTTCGTCGGCCAGCACATTTTTCATCCACGGAAGCATCGTCAGGTTCATCCTTTTCTCAATATCCAGATTGTTGTGCAGAAGAAGAATATCATTGAGGCTCAATTTAGAGTTCTTCCCCACAGTCGACCCCAGTTCTTCCAAGTACCCATCGAACTTCCTCATTTTCTCCTGTACATCTGGCAATTTCTCGACCCTAGCCAATTCATCGAGATACCTAAACAGCAAGACATCGGTTACAATATACCACTGCATCAACGACGACGCAACATAAAAAATCGGACGGTACACCAACTCACATCTGACATCTATCCTGATTGAAGAATTTGTCCTTTGAGAACTCGTAATAATGAGTCGGAATTGGTTGCCACTCGAGGTTCTCGTGCCATTTGCTGTCTGCGGACGGCGGATAGAGCCCAGCTAGTATCAATTGCAGCGAGAGCTTGGTTCTTGCCACGTCAGAACTGATGGCGAAAAGACTCTCGCGATGGTCATTGCTGGATGAGCCCAGGAAGTCTTGGTACCTATTGCGCAGTACTTCGCCCAAACGGTAAACTCTGCGCTTGCCCTCCTAACATAGAGGACTAGATGATTGAGGTCTAATGCTCATAATAATGGAATATGTGGGAGTTGAATATAATATAAATGTGTTTACATTCGTCAAACCGCCTGGACCCATCGGATAGAACAACTCGTACATGTGCGGGTCGTTGGGAAAACGTTTGGGAAAAGTCTCGGGAGCCCGATCTCCGTGTCTGAATACCTGAAATGAACAGTTATGAGGCGTTTTTTTTTAGATGGTTATGAATGAGGTCCTTTAAATTCGAACGCCTGTAATTAAGGGCTAAGAGACGGTATATGGACGTGGAATTAATGTACGTACCACGTTTAGTTGGCGCAGCTCGGGTTCTTTAGCACGAACGAAGACACTGAGAAGTATTCGTAGTGCGAGCAGCCAAAGAGTCGATTCTGAGGTCTGCATTTTTGTTTTAGGAGTGGATATGTTGTGCCTTTGAAAATGTTAACCGAATTTTTGTGTAGAAGAGGAGGTGGTGAGAGCTTTCCTCTTAGCGTCCAAGTACCCTTAATTTAACGACATGAAAATTCTTTTGGAGTTACGACTCATCGATTGCCTTTGTAAAATAAATACTCAAATTTCTCTCGAGCACAACTATATATCGCGTTAAATGTCGAATTCTCCAAGAAATTTCGGACTTTCATCAGCTATATCGCAATTAACTCAAAGAAAATCCCATCACACTCAATTTTATCCAACCATATTAAAAATTTGGCTCACTTACAAACCTATATAAAAAACAAAGCGAACCCAGCATCTTTTATCCGCGGCACAAAACAGCTGACACACGCAGCCCAAAATTCAGAAGCAGCAGCAACAGCGTATATTACACACAGAGCTCTTACGTCTCCAAACCGCTCGACTGCTCGCGTCCACTTCCGTTTTCACGCTTTGTTTGCTCTGTTTGTTTTTACCGCACACACGTATACATACCACATTCAGGCGGGGACTGACTCTCGCAACTTACATAATACCCCGCGTTGTCGAGCGCCTTGTATTTTTTTTTGCAGTCGTTCCAAAAATATCAGGAAGAAGCAAAAAAAACGTGAGGGACCATCCCTCTGCAGAGCGTAGCAGCACTAGTACTGAGAGATGATCTCTCGCTCTCGAATTACTATCTCCTGCAGCTGCTCTCCGATAAAGATGATTGTTTAGAATTCCATCCGTCGTTATCATTCGCTGCAGTATATCAGGTCCATATAAAATACGCTTACATATCGCTCACGAGGCTCTGCTGCAGCCTGTCTATATTAGTTAAATGCATCATGGGTTCGGCTTATATACATGCATATAAGCGGTCAGGGCCGGCGAGGAATTTGCGCGAGAGATTTTTTTCACTCTCGCGAGAGGATGATCGACTCTCGAGCTTTTTATTGCCAAACTGTCCGACGCGAAGGTCGAGAGCTTTGTGTATAATATGTATAACGGGATCGTTGAGCGAGAGGAAAAATCGAAAGTTAACTGCTCTGTGTGCAGCAGCCGTCGTCGTGATTGTTCTCCCTCTCTTTCTCTTTCTCTCTGTATGCGCGAGTCAAAAATTGGCAAACGACTAACCAGCCGTGACGGGAGAAATCCTATCTCTGCAGGCCGTTATGTGCGTCGTTAAAGTTTTCTACATGTGTGCTCGATCGGGGAAAGCTCGCGTATAGGAGAGATTTCGCGGGGATTTTCCCTGCGAGACTTTTGGCTGTAAATCAAAATAAATCGCAGCGTCATTGTGAAAGACGTTGGAAAAAATTTGTCACTCATTATACTCACACGAGATTGTCTTTTGTATAGTTGTACGTGGAATAAGAGAAAACAAATGCGAGACGCTTTTGTCGCTGTTACTTACTCTGATATTGAGTGGATTGCGTTAATGTCCAGAGACAATTTTTAAATCGGTATGTCACCTATACGCCAAAACTGTCTTTTCTCATAGGCCGCTCACATGTTATAACTGCCTGAGTTGTTTTATTTCGAAACGTTCCAAAATACCTCGAAACTCTCGAGAATCGATGTTTTGATAACATTGTTGGGCCACGTTATCGTCGTAACCTTTTTTATCAAACAATAGATTGCGCGGATAGACTAATTATAAAAAATGGGATCGGTAGTAACTAATATAATACACACGCCAGTCTGTTGATTCGAGACTGTTATTATATGAATTTACTGGACACCGACCTTGACGTATTAATTATAAAAATCAATTTCGAAAGATCGAACCGATCACCGATTCTTCGCATAAAACAGCTTTTATACTTAATAGTGACACCTCTATAAACATAAGAAAAACTCGGAATCGCCGAGAGATCGCGCTAAACATAGACACGTCAAACGCATCCGCTAGAATATACGGGACGATCAAGGTATAGGTCACCATCTCACTAATTTTTTGAAATCCCCGCCGATTCGTTGCGCTGCGCGCAGCATGGCACATTATCTACGGTAAACTCGCGCGGCCGCGAGCAAACGGCCTTGAACGAGAGTCGCGGCGGCGGCCGCGAAAGAGAGAGAGAGAGAGAGATACAGTCGGTCTTTTCCGCCTCTCGAAATCGATCGTGATCGAGGCCGGTCCGTTCGTCGGGTTTCCAATGCCGATCTGCACACATACATATATAGTGTATATATTGAAATTCAGTAAATCTCGAGGCTCGATTAGTTATAATTCGGTCTCCGTGTTACCACGTTAAAAATTTGTTTTCCCTGTAGATAGCGAGGTTGTGCAGGTACATAATATGGGTTTTCTTGTTGTCGGGACTTCCTGGTTGCGAGATGCGTTTGATAAATATTTGGGAAAAGCCGCGCACGTGCAGTCGAACTCGATTTTCATGTTTTTCATGTTATACTTCGGTATACTGAAACGTGATTGTTCGTTAACTGAACTGACGAAAAAAATAATATAAAAAATTGTGGGAATATATCATATGCGCGCACGTATACATATGTTGCTCCGCGAGCGACTTTCACTCCTTTCACTTTTAAATTTCGCTATATACCGCCGTGCCGGGTAATGTGGATTTTTTTTTCAATTCGAACTTTCGACGGATCCGCGTTCGAGGAACTTTCGGTATACTGATGCAGTTGACGCGCATTAAATAACATCAGTCCGTTATACAAATCCTTCGCGTAATATGTGTAACGCTCGCCCGTAACATTCGAAAAAAAGCCGCTCTCCTTTGATCGTATGGTTTTGTAAAAGGCTTGGCCGTGTATGTATATATACCGAAATGCTGAAGGTGGCCTGTGGCTTATGAATCACACGTGTGTGTATGTGTGTGTGTGTGTGTGTGTGTGTATAGCCCTGAATCAGATTTAACCCTTATTCCCTTATCGGGTATCGAGGCGGCTGACGTCATGTCGAGAATGAGAGAAAAATCCGAGGTTCATCATTCTTTTATTATTTTATTCTTTCTATATATAACATGTGAATACGAGAAGTATCAGTTGTACCGAGACCCAATTTTGTATATAGTTGAGTATTATTGCCGCGAGAATATGCAATTGTGGTTCGAATTATCCTGGACAAATAGCTGCATTGCAAGCGTTGCTTTGTTGACATGTTGGATTTTGAAAGTGAAATTTGCATTGCAGCTACATGACAGAGTTTACCTATACGTCCGAATCGTTAATCATAAAATGCATCATCGTTGAAATCAACATTTATTCGAATCGTCGAAAATTTGCAATTCCACGAAAAAATTTCTTCATAGTTCGTTCGATGAATATAAAAGAAAAAACGTCGATCAACGTATAAAAGCATCGGAAAATTTATTAATCATAAAGTTTAAACTCCAATAATGTGGAACAACAAAGCGATCGATACCGCGTAAAAAAAAAAGGTGGACAAGGTACATATATAGCATCAGCAGTAATCAAATCTCGATCGCTCGGCAAGACGGAATGCGCGCCGCACGTATCGTAGGTATATATATATCTTACATTACGTGCTCCAGATTCTGAATCACGGATAAAGCCAACTTTTATCACTCTATATGTCATTTTCTTCGCAAAACGTATACATATAATATACAATGTACATACGACGAATTAGCTATACTTTTCTCGCAACACACTATACAGGTTATGTCATGAGTCACCGCAAACAATGCTCTTTTTCTACGAAAAAATCAAACCTCGATTTCGGTGGTCCTCAGTCATCCTCCTCACCATCACCGGGGGTCCGGAGGATCAACGTCACACAGCTGGCTAAAAGGAGGCGACACCTCGGGCGTTACGATTCCACAACTACGGCCCTGAGCAACCCGAACTCCGCCTCGGCGGCTCCGCGGCTCGACTGGCTTATACACGCGTTAAGTTGGCACAACTGCTCGGAGCGCTCTCTCTCTCTCTTTCTCTCCGGGGGCATACTACGCTCTCGAAGCCTCTTGGTAGGCCGCCGCCGTCAGTCGGTGCGTGAGTGTGCATCGGGGAGCGCGTTTGACTGTTGTAATATCCAGCAGCATAGATACACCTAGTGCTCCGCGTCCTTCGAGTCTTGCGACCGCTGGAAGATCTCCGCTCGCGGCTCTATATCGTCGGAAGTGTCAAACGTCTGTGTGAATCGCACTCGCTTATTATTCTCTCCATGCTGTGCATCTCTCAGCAGCAGCAGCAGCATAGCTCGCTCTCTGTGTCTGTGTGTATATATATGCCAGTGCTTTTGTATATAGTATATAGGTATCTGCTGCGCCTGTAGAGCACGACGTGGTTCGGGCCATCAGGTGCATAGCCTGCTGTGCACTACGACGACGACGACGACAACGACGACACGGTGTCCAGCGACTATCATCGTAGAGAAAGGAAAGTGCAAGGAGACGACAGATTCGCACGTAGACTGCACACGAGAGCAGTTATAGCAGTCTCGTCTCGTCTGTTGTACAAGAGCGAGAAAGAGGGAGCGAGCAGCAGCCATTTGCGCCGCGGCGGACTGTCCGATCCGCGCGATCTCGAGGCGGAGGAAGAACATGGCTATCTGATACGGACTCCGGAGGCCGTTGTACCCGTCGTCATTCCTCCTCGGCGAATTATAGCCAAGCTGAACAGCAGCAGCTCTCGCGCGCACAGCGCGTGAGCCCGACTTACCAAGCTATCAAGGTGAGTGTGAGAGCGCTGCTGCAGCTACGGCGGCATTCTCAGCAAGCACCTGGGGGAGCGCCTTCTTCTTTGTTTGTCTCTCCTTTTTTTGACAGACTCTCTCAAGCCTTGTACATGTGTACGTGGAAAGCGTATACAGAGACAGGCGTCGATGCACGCGCGCACGCTTCTACGTACACATGCACTCACACCGCTGGTGTGCGTCTATCTCTCTTTCTCTCTCATCTGTATATGTGTGTGTGTATGTGTATGGTATTGAAAAGGGGCGTCGTGGGCGCGGATTCCCCGCGCGCAAGAGACATTGACGCGCGAGATTGACTTTTTGCAGAGTCGCCGTCTGTACAACGACAAACTCTGTGCAGCCTTTGATGCATTAGAAGCAGCAGCAGCAGCAGCGTCGTCGTCTGCGAGAAAGCGTCGGGGTGAAATCCGACTGTCAACAAGCATAACATAGTATACCTATAATATATACAGCTCGATTCGTCGGCAAGCCCCGATGGGTGTGCCGCCACCGCCGCCGTATATATACACACGCCCGACCGTCGGGGGCGCGGGGGAACGAACGACTCTCACACACGTATACAGGATGCTTCCTTCTCTTTAGGCACGATTTCTTCTTCCCCGTTTTCCGTATTGCTGCTGCGCTTACTATACAAAACAGTGTAGTAACCGTGTAAGCTCAATGAGTTGCTATAGTACTATGCTACTCTACTACGCTCTCTCATCTACTACATAGCGGCTCGTATAGACAGTAAAGTAGAATAGTATTATAGTAATATAGTGAGCTTGACCGAGAGGTTCAAGTCGAAAAAAAAAAATGTCGCGAGGGCGGGGGAGGGCGACGACTCCGATCGTTATTTACCTACACGGGCGCGGAAAAGGCGTGAGTTATGTAGGCATCACATCAGGGCGTCGTACTCTCGCGGTGTCTTCTTCGAATCCATTGACGGGAGGGAGATCGGCGGCTGCAATTATAAACACGCGCTCTGCAGCATCAGTAGCAGAGTCGTGCTTATATATATATATATATATACACGAGGAGAAAAATACATCTCGCCGCCGCACGGCGGGAGAGCGGAATGCAGCCGCCGTGTAGCCTAGATTCCCTCGCAAGCGAGAGGAAGAGAGAAAGAGCGACTTTATAGTTGTATGTAACGAGCGGACTTTCACGTCGTCCGGCCTCCTCTCGCGTATATACACTCTGGAGAGAGAGAGAGACAGAGAAAGAACTTATATGTGAACATGCATATGTGTGTGCGACGCTCCATAGGTATAGTACGTACTCGCGCACTTGACACGCGATTTCGCGCGGATATTCGCGCTGAGTCGGGAGTTGAAGCGAGTTTTTTGTTCTGCCGCGCTCGGCTGCTGTCTGTGTGTATTGTATTGTATATGTGTATATGTATGTGTGTGTCGAGAGGCGCTCCATTGGCTCTGTGGCAGAGTCGAGAGCTCGTGTCCTGCTTTGACTGACTCGACGCGGAGAGAAGAGACGTTCGCCTCGTTATATTGCGAGGAGCGCTACTAAGCTACTGCGGCTGTGATGTTTAGTAGGATACATTTTTTATTCGCTGTACGCTGATGAGTTTCGATTCGATTGTGTGAAAGTTCGGAGCAATGTTTTCCTTCTTGCTTATCGAGGTTCGTGAACTGCATTGACCTTGCTTTTGAACTCTTCTGGTCTCTTTATATCTTAAAATTATTGAAGTTTCTTATTTCCTAAATGACTGTGCATTACGTAGGATCGTCGATGATTATTCTTGGTTCGATTTTAACAATTAAAATCATACAGAATGACTCATCATTCATGAGCAATGATCAATAATTTTTCTGAAATACTCGAAATCGATCGAGTTCCTAATAAAATAAGGGATCATCAGAGGCGTTGGAGGAATTATTTACGTTAACGAATAAAGAGGACGAATGACTATACTTGTATAAAAGTCGAGCAATCCATCACATCGATGTCAGAAGCTCCATCAGTCAAATCAGCGCTTTAAACCGATGAAAGATCGATCCCATAAAAAAAAACCGGGTTATGCACCTCGGAATCGAATATTTACGACTCTGCCATCATAGACAACTAATTGAATTCCCAAACTCTCATCAAACGGAAAGTACTTTTCTCTCCAAACACAGAAGTTGGAAAACTCCAATATCCGTGTCATCATTGGGGACTTTTTTTTATCATTTTACATCCGCGTATATTATGTGCTTTCTAACATTTCCGAGAATCTGCCTCTGCCTGGAAATCGGAATTCCACGAGAGAGTCACTCGTGCAGCTGCACGAGAGTCACTCTCTCGTCGTCTTGCGGCGACGATCGCTTGGAATGCTCTATGGGGGTCAAAGGGTTCGGATTACATTATCCGGACCGCATTCTTTTCTCAATAGAAGCGAGAGAGTCATCTGAATTTTCGCCGCGCTCAAAGTCTCGATACTACATAGACGTTTGGTATGAAATACTCCACGGCTGTCGGAAGTACTTTCTTTGCTCCGAATTGCTTTTCATTGTTGTCGACTCTCTCGCGCGGCTGCTTTTTTCGTAATTAGCGCTCTGTATAGGCGCAGGGGGCAGGCTTCGAGGCATGATAATTGCGCTATTTGCTTTGAAGAAATCGCCTTATAAACTTCCTCTCGTAAACACAAAAAGCTCGGGAGAACTGCAAATTGGAGCGCTTCATTCCGGAGCAATGAACTGTGCCGCCGCGCGCGGATAGAATGGACGTAGTTTACCGGTGGACTTTATACTCTTGAAAGAGAGAGACAGAGAGAGAGAGAGAGAGAGAGAGACTCGATTTGATGGAATGTTGTTTATTCGAAGTCGCTTTGATGTGGAGATTTTTCGTCGGGGAAGACCGTTCTTTCGATGAGTTATTCCTACTCATTTGCGATAAAGAATCGTTTTCTGTTCTTTCTTTTAATGCAATGTAAGCCTTCTGTCTCTTCGCATTTGTTTTCGGTGATCAAAACAGAGAAAGGTTTGCTCTCGGAAGAGCTAACTCGACACATGCATAGCGC
>UCQR01053180.1:10644-21160 GCA_900474235.1 Cecidostiba semifascia
TTTCAGAAGTGCTCACATACCGGTGTGTTTCGGTTTTAGAATCAACTGCTTTCTATTTTTGAATCTTCATTTTATAAGCTGTTTGGATCGTTATTTTTAGAGTTGACTATTATTTTAGCTTGAGGTTCGTGTTTTGGTACGTAATCTAATGCAGTTTTACTTTGTTACGTGTTTCGTTATTGCTTGCGTTTATTTTCGTCTGTATATATTCTAAACGTATTAGGTAACTATACAGTAAAATGTCAAATTGTGCGAAAGAAATTATCATAAATGACGCGATAACGTGTTGCATAATTTTTTTACGAGCGTCACATTTTCTGTTTGTGTGTTCAGTTTTCGAAGTAAACGTTAACAAGGATTTGAGCTTGACATTTGCTTGATGTATGGAGTTTTCTCAGTTTTAATTATGCCACATCAAAGTGAGAAACTGCTCACGTTAAACTTTTAATTAGGCAACAATTCATTTTGATTTTTGAAAAAGTAGTTTCGTAATTACTGTTTAATTGCATATAATTCTCATTGAAAAAAGAGAAAGATGACACTGCTTTCACTTATAAACGCCAAGTTTTCGATGCAGAGAAAGTCTGATTGTAGGTTTATAAACGTTCTTAAAAAATAAACAAACGTTCTCATTAAAATATCTGAGAAATATTCGTGGCGTGATTGCCTCTTACATGTAAAAGTGGAATGTAAACTTTCAAATTTCAATTTTTATTTTTTGCATGTTGAGACTATTGCCAAAGCACAATTTTGTGATAGTTCTAAGTTTTAAATACATTCAGTTGAATATTTTCCTTGTAAAAGCTTATCTTTAAAAAATTAAACTTGTTTGAACAGTTTTGTTGCTGATTCATTATGTATGCAGGTTTTGTCACAAGACTGAGTTGCTAACTTTGAATACACTTTTAAAATAATCTTCTATTACATTAGTTTACTTGAAAAAATAAGTACTTACCTTTAAATATCTTCAATTTTTTATTGTTTCAGATAAGTCAATATGTTTCTCAGATGACTGTTAGCGAAGTAAGCGCTCATTTGGCTTTACCATGAGCGACATAATTGGTATGTCACTGTCCAGTAATGGACCTACTTGTCAGGAGAATATCAAACTCTTGAAGAAACAAAAATTAAGTGGGTGCAATGTTCCACTTGTTCATGGCAGACCAAATTCAACGGTCAACGTACGCAATAGATTAACAACACATCAACGGAATCACAGTCTTGACTTCAGGTATGTATACTTTGCTCAATTAAAAGCTCCAATTAAAAAAATTACTATCTCGGTTATTTTTTTGAGATAAAACGTTGTAACTATTTGCGTGGAAAATTTCAGACAGCAAATGTCTTATCAAATCTAGATATGGTAGATAACTGCAGTAATGTTTGCAGACAAACGACCTTGCAATTTTGTTTTTAACTCTGCATTTTGTATTGAAATAGGTCGATGGGAATTTTGCTACCACCAGTCCCTCAAGCAACTGTGACGACTCTTACATTACACCATAGAAATCGAAGCTTGGATTCTGCTTTGCAACGAATTCCTGAAGTTGATGTTACTCCAAGTCCAGAATGTGAGACAAATCCAACACCAACAACCAAGTCTGTACCAACTAACAAGAGCCGAAGTAGAGAACGAGATGATCTTGCTAGTTTAGGTTCTGATGATTCTGGAATATTGTGTGGTTCTGATAGCGGCTCCAGTGATAATGCGAACATCACAACAAGGTACTTATCTGAATAATCAGCTTGATTTAATTTTTAAATAACTCTTTGATTATAACCTTTAACAATAAAGCTAATTTTTCTGTAACTTAATTTTCGTAGGGAATCAAGCGTAGATCACCTACACAGCAGAGAGAGCCTGGACTCCTCGTTATCACAAGAGCGAGACATGGACGTCGATGCCGTCGACGGAGACATGTGCAACCTGTCGATATCACCTGTCCAATTGGGGCTCGGCGATTCTGTCGTCGACGATGATCAGCGTGACAGTGTAGTAACGAATGATCCCGAGCAAGTCAAACACAGTGAGCAGTGCGTCTCCAAAGAATTGCGAAACGTCTGTGACTATTCGGCCAAAGAACTATGTGACACGCAGTCCGATGCGGTGGATTTCCAGGGCACACTAGAGATCGCGGTGCCGCCTAGGGATTTGGCAGGTGCCGCGATGACGCTTTGTTGCGGCACCGGCCAGCCGGAGACGGAAACCGTCAAGAGGCAGCCAAGCGTTCAGAGGCAAGAGACTGCACAGCCAAAACCCACCGAGGGATGCTTACTTAGGTTATTCGAAAGTCAAGTCTTCGATATGTCCATGGCTATATCTTATTTATTTAATTCCAAGGAGCCTGGAGTACAGAGCTATCTTGGTGAGTTGGGAACTTCAATGCTACCTAGTGTTTAGTATTAAGCAAAGAAGACTTATTATATGCATATAATTTATGATTTCAGGCAACAAATTGTTTAGTTTTCTCGATAATGATGTGGATTTCTATTTACCACAGCTGGTTTTAATGTATATACAATTGCACGACGTTACGGAAGTTCTTTATCCATATCTTGTTCATAGGTATGTTAACTTGATTAAAATCTAAAAATGTGAATGCTCATGCTTTAATACACATTCTTTTATCATATTTCCTCCTGTTTTAGGTGTAGGCATTCAGTAGATTTTTCGTTAAAATGTGCTTGGTTGCTAGACGCGTACAGTTCAGATACTCACTTGCCATCAAAAAAGAAATCCCACGGGACCAAGCTGAAAAATTTGATACTTTCAGATGAACTCAGGTAAGGATCGTAGCACCTACAGTAATCACCCGTATACTAAAGTCAGTGAAACGCATTTTAACGATCATTTTATTTATTTAGACCAAAGGGAAAGCAGCGCACATCTGGATTACAAGTCCCGATCGCACCTCCTTTACCTATTGTTCAATCTGTAGCATCTCCTAACAAAAAAACCCACCAAAGATCTCAATCTGATGCCACTGGACTCTTTCAAAGTCTGCGTCGTAGCCATTCCGGTTTAATAAATAAAGCTAGCCTCGGAGACCTTAGTTCTGGTCGAGCATTTGACAATGGATGTACCTGCTTTGATTCCTGCCAAGGAGTGGTGAATGATTTACGGGGCCAAAAGACTGACTGTGTTTGTAATGTAAGTATCAATAACTTTGTTTACCTTCAAATATCTAACTGTTGTTATAGGATTTTTTTATAAACTTTCTGTTTTTTTTATCAGGCACCTCGGCTCGCACCGGAGCTAGAGTTCATTCGGGC
Organism: Cecidostiba semifascia; assembly: GCA_900474235.1. NCBI lineage: Eukaryota > Metazoa > Arthropoda > Insecta > Hymenoptera > Pteromalidae > Cecidostiba > Cecidostiba semifascia. Next base: position 13,918 of record UCQR01053180.1, read on the forward strand.
ACTCATAACAATTGGAAAGTTACTCGGAACGATTCCTACGAAAGAAGGCAAAACGGTTCAGTTGGTTGCCGAGCTGAATACTCTGAACTTGAATCTCCCAGCCAGAGTATGGCTTCCATTGCACTCGACCGTGCCGCATCACATCGTTAGAGTTCCACCTCAGTATGCAGCAGTCCTTAACAGTAAAGATAAAGTAAGCAAAGATTGACTTTGCATATATTGAACTATTTCAATTCTTTTTTTTTCTTCATATGAGCGTGTGAGATATATTCCTAATGATTAACGTAATTTCCAGGCTCCATACATTATATACGTAGAAGTTCTCGAAGTCGATGATTTGTACACATCACCAGTGCCAACTAAAATAATGGGGAGTTCATTAAGACATACGAAATCCGAAGAAAATTTGACGGGCGTTGAACAATCCGGACAAACTAATGTGCCAACTGATAATACTCAACAATCGTTGCCAGCTGCAAAACAAACACCGGTCAGAGCAGGCTATTCGAGGAATCCAGAAGTATCGTTTAACTTCATTGATGACGATCCCAATGATTGTTGGAGTCAAGAAGATGACGAGATCACGCAACAGGTAAATATAAACTTACGAAAATATTAATCATTAAATTATTAATTCTCGAATCAAATTAAAAATAGCTTCTGGTATTGCAATGAAATGAAACTAAAAAAATGGATATTTTTTACATAGTATCTGCAGCTTCGAAAAGCAAAAGACAGAGACACGATATCGCAAGTAAGTCAAGACTCGTCTGACAGCCGTGAGCCGGTCTTCGTTCCCGGTGACATTAAAAGACGTCTAAACGAGATGGCATCAGCACCAAAAGCCACTTTCAATCACGACCCCGAGGATCCGTCTGCCGCTGTCCTAAAAGAGCCGTGGGAGCAGAAACAAAAGCGTATCAGGTCATCGAGTCCTTACGGTCACTTGGCTTCGTGGAAACTGCTCGCAGTTATCGTTAAGTGCGGTGATGATCTGCGACAAGAACTTCTCGCTTCGCAGTTGTTAATGATGCTCCAGAAAGTTTGGCAAGAAGAAATGTTGCCTCTCTGGTTACGACCGTACAAGTGAGTAACATCTTAATGAAATAGCCCATTACAAAGAACAATAATACAAATAGTATTTCATTAACTAAATAAAACACTTTTTTCAGAATTCTTTGTCTTTCAAATGATAGTGGACTCATCGAACCTATATTAAATACAGTATCTCTACATCAAGTGAAAAAGCATTGTCAGTTAACTCTATTGCAGTACTTTGAACGGGAATTCGGCCCCACGGATTCGCAAGCTTTCCTTGTCGCACAAAAGAATTTCGTCCAAAGCTGTGCTGCTTATTGTCTTGTTAGTTATCTGATCCAAGTCAAAGATCGCCATAACGGCAACATCTTACTCCACAGCGACGGTCACCTCATACATATTGATTTTGGCTTTATTTTGTCAACTTCGCCGCGAAATCTCGGCTTCGAAACAAGCCCATTCAAATTGACGCCGGAATTCGTCGAAGTAATGGGTGGCAAACAATCGAAGATGTTCGAAGATTTCAAGTCGCTAATTCTGCAAGGCTTGATCGCCGCAAGGAAACACATGGAAAAAATAGTGAATCTCGTAGAGATCATGATATCAGGTGGGTTTTTTTATTCATCCAAATTACAGGATTCACGTTGTAATAAGTCTAATGTAACCATTCATTTGTCACAGGTTGTCAGTTGCCGTGTTTCCGCAACGGTGGTGCATCGACTGTTCAAGGATTGAAAAATAGGTTTCATCTTACCTTGACCGAGGATCAGTTGCGCAAACATGTTGATGACCTGGTAGAAGGAAGTCTTCATTCATGGTCCACAAAACTTTACGATCGATACCAGTACTTTGCAAATGGCACGCTTTAAGAGCAAATATCTATACAAAATTTATCCTTTCAATTTTGACACCCGTCGACGTTTCTGTAGAAGCAGATCTATAAAATATAAATTTGCGAAAGTGCGAGTTCATCAATAACTCGAAAGAGAGACGGAATATCTCGGTTTCGAAGAAGATCGCGAAAGTCAAGGTGGTTCTTTCGTGTTAGAGTTCAAATAAATGCCAGCGATGGTAGGCTACCGATGTTTGTGCTTTTGTTTATTTTTTTTATTTATATGCGAATATAATCACTTTTGATAACCGTAACGCTTAATGTTAAGGAATACTTTGTCGAGCGTTCGGCGAAAAAAAGATTCATTTACGTAAAAAAAGAGGACTCACAAACAAGAGTCAAAACATCGGCGTGCTTGGGCGCCTGGTTATAACATAGTTAATCCAAATTTTATAGACGCTTCTTCGTAATCTCAAAAGAAATACACTTCATAGCATTCCAGAAGCAAAAAAGCTATATCGACGAGTATTCAACAATGGGCGAAGACTGAAAATATGTAGTATTTCATGTGTCGCGACTTAGCTTCTTAAAAAAAAAAATAAATAAATCGTGAATACGTATATAGAAAATTTACACTTCTGATCGAAAAATAAAAGTATAGTAATCGTCATCGGTAAATGAAACACGAATATTCCGAAGATTCTACGAAGATGAAAACGAGTTCTCGGCGGTAAAAATATTGCTAGAAAAAAAAATACGATTGACGGTAGTTTGTGAAAGTGTCCGTTTTGTTACATAGACTTCGGTATGTATGAATTTTGACTGACACGTTACACGGTATGTTACAGATTCGGTACAAGTATGTAAATCTGTAGCATTGTAGTTACAAACTGCTGTTGTCAGAGTAATTCGTTGAAGGTGCCTTATAAATAGATAAAAAAAAAGTAAATAAGACCGATGAGAGTTAAGAAAATAAAGTAAAATACAGTGCAGTGTATTGCGTTGGTCGTCGTTGTAAAGAGGACAATCTGCAATTTGTAAATATTCGTAAATTAAAAAAGAAGATCAGTATGTAGTTATAATTCGGTGAAAAATGACTCGATGAGCGTATGAGGGCGGATGATTAACAATTGCGACCCTGAACTGAGGGTAGTGACAAAAAAAACAATGGGAGGCGAATACTCAAAATATTTCCTACTTTATATATGTATAAATACAAAGGCGTTAATGCTGCTATTTATGGCAAAAGTGTAATTCCAGCAGAAGTAACAGCCATTAACTGCAATGAACTTTTTAAATTTGCAATCGTAAGTTTTTATATGTTCTTAATACATAATTTCATAGTCGTAAAATCATAAGAAACGCCAAGATATGCATCTTAGTTCAAGAAAAGACGGTTATTTAAGGAAAAAAGCGAAAATGTAAGAATGCAGTCCTGCATTCTCGTGTATGTCCGAGCGATTAAATTATGCTATTACAGAAAAGAACCTATTGTACATACATAATTGAAACTCATTGTTTAGCATGTAATTGCAGATGAATGTGCAAAGCTTAATTAAAAGTCACTGGAGGACAAGTCCAAGCTTACCTTATTGAGAGGTTTTGTAAAGCCTCCGTGACTTCAAAGTGTCTTATCTCCTTTTTCTTCTATCTTTGTTGTCTCATCGATCAACGGACAGGCCAGCAGTGTTGTTGTAACGACAAGTATGTACAGGGCTTTAAACGAAAAAAAAAGAGAGAGACATGTTCCTATTTTTTGTGAATTGAGAAGTCTTCTCGTAGCGCGAATTTTGTCTCTTTGTTATGTTTCTGGTCTGCCTCGTTCTTTTGCCTCATTACAAGCTATTAATGACATTAAATACGAATAAATATAAATCACAAATAAATTGTCGTATTTCTTTTATTATTTTCACATGTTTCATCAATCCTACATTGTTTATAATCTGCTTCTGTTTGAAAATTTATGATCCATTCTACACATGTATAAAAATATTTATAAAAGAAAAAAAATGAAACCAACAATAGAAGACAAAGTTTTGGTTGCTTGAAAGGTGGAATACGACGAGCACTTACTGAATTCAGAAAGTATTCATGGTCATTTATAAAATTAACATTGTTTCATCAATACACAAATTATATGACAGGGAAATAGAGTTTTATGCAAAGAATTATTTTCACTCAGATTATATGCACACTATAATTTTGTTTGTACATTGAGTTTGGTAATGTAAAATACTTTTAATTGACTTAAATAATTAAGTAATCAAACAATTTTATAAATACGTTAGATTATCAGTCCTTAGGGTATAGTTCCGCCTTGCTGACAAGAAACTGATACAGTACGAAATATATATGGTATATATACCTAGTATTAAATTTGACAAGATCTGAATAGAAGGCTACATTATAATCTTATTTTTTTCAAGCGACTGAATAAATCCAGAGCTCAATTCTTCTTCAGTAAGACGGAACAAGGAAGTGACGGGTACATCGCCATGTATACATTTAAGTGGCATGCGTGAGTGTTGGAAGATAAAGAACGAAAAATTGTTAAGTATCGCAAATATCACATTAGATCCTTCGGTTCACAGAGATACCTGGTGAAAACATCTTTCTGTTATATAGCTAGGTGTAATCGGAATTGATCGCGTTAAAAACCATGCTTTTTTTTAATAAAAAAAGTCTCCATGGCCGTTGTGTATATAGTTTTAAATTATTTCACATATACCAAGTTAGTAACAAGTCTTTTAAAAGTTATTACGAATTAATATTTGGTTTTGTGCTGTGTATAAAGTACATAAAAATGCAGTTCATTGAATACAAGATTATATATATATTATATTCAGATTGTAAATTGCAGTAAAACAATGGTAAGAGAAGCAGTCTGACATTCTTTTTAAAAAATCTAACGCAGGATCTTCGAAAAAAATAATATCCGACATATAGCATTTTCATGTTGTTTAAAAATGTTTAAAATAGTAATATTATTATATACTACAGTCGCTGTCTTAAAGATTAAAACGAATGTGCTATAAAAAATGATCGGCGTCGACAAAAAAGTATTTTCACCGGGCGACCCTTGCCACAAAAAACTGCCTTATCTTATATTCTAGAGAGCTGCTGCAAGAGATTCGAAGGTAGGACGGCCTCCAGTTTGTCGAGGACGTAGTGAAACGGCAATGAGAACCAGGCGAGCATGGCCCTGGCCACGACTCCCATGGTGTCCGGGTACTGGTGCGTCAGAAGTGCTACCAAGGCCGTGAACGAGCACAGTCCAGCCGTGAACAGGATGAAGAAGGGCAATTCCTTCTTCGGATAGACGCTCACGTCGTGGAACGATGGCAAAAGCTCACGATCCGCGCATTCCGTGCAGGTCGGGTATGGATAGAACAAGTGGCCTCTCTCCAGTGGATAGGGTAGCATTCTGAAGGTACCCTCCCACGTGCAGTGCAGTAGGTTTAGCGCACCTTCCATCTGTTTCCAGTGGGACAAGTGGAAAAAGGCATAGGCTATTGCCTCCGAGTCTCCTCTTTTTAGTACGTGCTCAGGTGGGAGGATAAGAGGCTTCATCTCCAACAGGTACTTAGGGACATGTGGATTGAACTCCACAGCCCTGTGAATGGCTTCCACTGCTGAAACCTCAGCTGTGTTGAGACCCCTTTTGCTAGCTATGTCTGGAGAAAATTTGTCAGCTACTAGCCTTGCCTTCAGTAGGGCTGCTGTGTAACATATCGTTGCTGACTTGGGCAAACTTATGTCATCGTATTTGGCTAATACTGCTTGCACATCTGCGTATGCCTGCATTTCTAAAAGTGCCTCTATGAGATTCTCGTGAATGTTTAGAACATTCATAATTGGAGGTACTTCTTTTGTTAGGTCTCTAAACATTTTGACAGCTTCTTTCAGTTTACCTAGTTTTCTGGCACACATGGCAAGTCTTCTCTTCACATAAATGAGTACATTTGTATCCCTTCTGTGAATAGCTTCTGCGATGGAGCCTTGATGCTGAGTATTTTGTGACTTTCTGTAATTATTCTCTGCTACCTTGAGAGCTTGCTTGAGATATTTTTCAGCTTCTAAAATAGTAGTAGCTTCTTCTTCAGCAAGTAAAATATAAGCTGGAGCACAGTCAGGATTACGCTCCAAAGCACTCTGAGCTGCTTTTATGCGCACTGCAGGATGGCGTTCTCTCCAAGCAGTTTGCATGATTTCATACTCAGCTTTTCCTGTATCACCTTCACATGTAAAAAAAGTTTGATGATCTTGAGCCGATAAGTTCATATCGTAATAAGTTAAGGGCTCTTTATTCGTGGCCCAGAAAAACCTTTGATATTCTGCTCCTCTGAATAAGTTAATTGGATTTCGCCATACTTTACACTCGGGAACATTTTGTTGGTTAGAAGAATTTGTATTGCTTACGTTTGAACTGCTACTTTCAGATCCATTATCTCCACCACCAATCCATGGAGAAATATGATTTAAGGATACTTGTTCGATAAATGATGTGCCATACTTTCGAAAGTACCACCACTCAAATATCAATATTAAACCAGATATGAGGGAAGATGTTCCCGTAAGAGCAACATAAAATTTTGGTGTCAGTGTACTCAGGAACATTGTCGAGTCCCACATACTTGTAAATAAAAGGGCCATCTAGATGCTTGAAATACTAATAATTCTATTGATAACTAATGTGGTTGTGGATATTTATTTACAATACTGGGTAACCTGTAAAGAAAATATAGAATTGATTACTAAGAGTAGCCAAGTTTCACGTTTCTTCAAGTCAACAAATCTTTTGATTTGTTTGTTACTATTATCAACGTTTACCGCTCAATGTTTAACATATTCTTAAATTCAACGTAATTAACAAGTTAGAAATTATTGTTTGTTTACCTTTCTTCTTGTTTTCTTGACGCTAAAAGGAATACAATTATATGTTAAGACTGTTTTGGAGACTAAAAACCGGCAATTCAAATCTTTCACAAACATTTATAGCATCTTTCATACTTCTTTTCTTCGTTATTTCAACAAAAAGTAGCTATTTGGTCGGAAAGAAATACTAGCAGACTAATGATAGTCATTGATTAGTCCATCCCCAGAGTCCAGATCCTATATATTATATCGTTTTCGTGAAAACAAGCATTCTAGCGAGTTCCAAAAACTGACTATAGAATCGTTGCTGTCGTATCGCGGCCATTATTGCTGAGAATAAGCGCGAACAACAAAAATCAACAAAATTGCTAGATGCAGTATTCGAGATTCTTAAAATTAACAAAACTTCACAGTCGAGATTTACAAACATAATTTCTACTACATCTATTTAAACATTAAAATTACGTCTCTGCAATTGTGTATAGGTATATATGTGTG
>UCQR01053186.1:8906-23323 GCA_900474235.1 Cecidostiba semifascia
GGGGGGGGGGGGGTTGATGCTGAAAGGTGCGCGATTGACGCATTAACGAGTATATATAGCTTGCGTATATCATTCCTCGACGACGATTTTGACCGCGGGTATTATACGCTTTTAATTGGGTGTCGAAGTTTAAAATTGAGAGCCACTATATAAATATGAAATCCAATCAGCTTTGTGAAAGATATATATACCCTAAAGGGACGAGGGTATAGTAATCTCTTCTGGCTTTATTGCGCTCTGACTGAGAAATATATGATTCCTTGGAAATTGGAATGTGTCTGCAGCGTTATAATGAGAAGTTGAGGAACTTTCAATTTGGTGATATTATTAAAAGCGATTCCGCCGCGGATAAGTCTGAAAGTCATTTAGCTCGGGCCGATAATAATTTTCATTAAACCGACGAATTCTTATTTTTTGCAGTAATGAAATATTTAAAAAAAATTGAATAAGTAAACAACGATGTAAAATACGAAACTCTCGACTGGGCGTCAGAATTAACGGCGCTATTCTATACTCGTACGCGCTAAATTGACCCATTGAACACTATAAGGTATTCGCCAACGCAACCAATAACTTACACGCGCGGCAAAACAATGAGCCTCTGATTATTTCGATATGGTACGCGTTTAGCTATTTCCCTTTATCGCGCCCACATCAATGTCGTAATGACATTCTTAACATTGTCACCATCCTTATAGATATAATCTTCTCTTTCTCAGCACATTACATCGAATTTCGCATATAATATCCGAGAAGCTATATAATCCATCACGAGCGCGCGCGTCAGAAGTTAATCTGCTGATCGTCGCCTTCGGCATATAAGAGCGCGGTATATGAAGGTATATATATATATAAGTATAGAACGGCCTGATTACGGCCGATTGCGCGTAATCCGCACCGCGAGAATTTGTTCCGACGACGATGACGTATATATGGCATCAGCACGGCCCAATTCGACGCGCATCAGCTTTGCCCGAAAAAGAAGGACGGACCAGAGTTATATTGTCACGGGGATTACCGATAATGACGTAAAGCCGAGGCTCTATCTGCTCGGCTGGAAAAAGGCTGCGGGAGTAGGAATTGGATTCTTTTTTCGCGGGGCTTGCGCTTTCTTTTTTTTTTTCTTCATTTTTCTCAAAGGAGATTATAGTATGTCTTTTGCCTTGCGATGACTACTATAATTTACCTTTCATTGCAAAGACGCAAAAACAGAATGCTCGGCGCGCGCAGTTCGCTATAATGAAATGAATTTAAAGTCGTCGGTTTAGGATACAATTGCGAGAGCTATGTCTTAGTCTTTGCAGCATCGCACGCTAAGCTTTATTTCGAAAGATGTCTTTATGCTATAGTGTATTAAGATTCTTATTTGATTGCGCCTAGTAAAATCAAATGGGGACATAATTTATGCTAATATTTATTTTTTGACAATGTATAAATTATAAAAATCATGATTACTTAAGGGGGTCTCAAAGTCAATTCAAATCCAGTTTTCGCGTCACAAAATAGCAGACGACAAAAGTAACTAATTTGCTTATAACAAACAATAAAAGCAAAATTATCAAAAACTAGGACATCACTGCCCTCGTTATGTAATTATCTACCATTTTACGAAGTTTGACGCTTATAAATAAATATCTCGTCGAATGGCATTCGAATAATGACTCAAAATCATATAATTCATTAATCATATAATATACTTTTGTCGTCTGCTATTTCGTGGCGCGAAATCCGGATTTGAATTGACTTTTGAGACCCCCTTAACTTATAATAGCACATGCATGACTATAATTTATTTTAACCATATAATAATCGCAAAATACACTGTTTTTGACTAGAAAATATCGGCAGATTCTCGCTGAAAGCGTGCGAGAAATTAAAAGTATATCATTCAGCCTCACTCTATACGAATAATAACAAATCCGAAGCTCTATTTCGCCCATAATAATCTCCGATATGTGTTTGATGCTCGTCCACACTTGGTTTCCGCTGGAAAGCAGCGGAAACAACAGAGAAAAGAACCAACAGAGAAAGAAAGAGAAATAAAAGTAGAATAAGCCACACTACTCCTAGCTTTGTGTACATACACATCGCTTGTTTTTACAACAACAGCTATAGAGTTCTTATAGATCGATTGGTATATACAGCGGCGAACGGATCCAACATCGATACATCACACACGTTCCGTTTGTTTGACGTTGTTGTCCCGGGGAAACATTGCGACGGAAAAACAGAAATGGGATTCTTGTTACTCTACTGCACGACAGAGAAAAAGCGAGAGAGAGAGAGAGAGAGAGAGAGAGAGAGAGAGAGAGAGAGAGAGTAGAAAAAGCATATATAGGGTGTACGGCGGCTTGGGGTTTTGCTTTATTGATCGAAACGCCGCTATACTATGCTGTGTTCGGCTTTATACTTTGAAGACGTGCCGATATTGAGTGTTCCAAATTTTCCAAGTGTATGTGTGTTTATACCGGACTGAGCATTGTATAATACGTTTCGATAATATAATATGTAAAACACGTTTATCATCCTACACACTTATTGAAGAAGATCGACATAACGATAAGACTTCAAACAATTTCTCCATCAAACGCAACCACAAAGAGCAAAAAGCATAATTCCCGCGAAAGCTCGCAACTCTCTCTCTCTCTCTCCTATAAGCTCGGCTGCAGCCACTCTCAGTCGTGCAAACAAGAGCCACTCGAGAGAGATCTTTCTCTCTGTACGCGATCGAAGCTCTCGCGCGTATAAAAAAGAGCGATATACCCTATATATCCACTACAGCCTTCATGACGCATCAAAGGAAAAGCCCGGTCTATGACATTTTCCGAGTGAAAAGTGGAAGCGCGGTTAACCGGCAAAAGGCTCGCAATTAACGCCCGGGCTTTTCTTGCGCCTTTGTGCGAGCGCTCGTTTTGTTTGCTCTTTATTCTCTTGGGCGCTGATTAAGCGCCGCTTTTGCTGTGAGGATTTCCAGTAGACGACGACGACGACGACTGGGATTAATGAAACGGTGTGCATCGTCACGGCAACCGCGAGCTCTTTTGCGCCTTTGTTTTCGAATTTGCGGATATTATAGATAATATAAGGAGGATTCGACTATATAGTCAACAAAACCGAATGAAGTATACAGAGCTCAGGGATTTAGAGGTCTGGCTTTTTGAATTCAATTCATTTGAAAGCTTGCGGTCGACACGCGGGCTATTTTTCCGAGAAGATGAAGTTTTATCTGAGGATTAGTGGTGCATGCGCGACTATTTCATTCATTCTTGCTCTTCAGCAGTTTCAAACTATATTTATACAAGTCTGATGTGATATGGCAATATTAAAAAGCGCCTGAGATATTCCAAGTTCAGCGCGCTCGAATTATAAAATGAGCTATTTTATTCGAGAGACGCGCGTTTGTGCGCCGTATACAACGAAATCTTGCGAGTCTTCATCCGCAGGAATTCCTGCAAAACGTCGAGGCGGTATATATAAATATTCTGCAGTAGCTGCTCCGACGGAAAGACCAAGATATTCTACTCGTTTTACATTTTTCACCGAGGGCGCGGAGCGATACAAAGCGCCTGTGGGGTATAGAGATGGAAATTTTTCTCATCTCGTTGAAAAGCTTCGCGTATAACCGTGAGAAAGAAGAAGAAGCGGGAAATGACGCAGTTCGTTAGTGTGTTGGGGCGGAAGACGTAAAAGCTCGAGTGTAAAAAAAAAAAAACGCGTATATGTATGCGTGTATGTATAGGGGTTGGTTCTGGAATATACAAGCGAGCTGAATGTATATGTATACGCAACAAGCTTTGATGGTTTGGCCTGAGTATAGGGTACCATAACTAGATTCTCGACTCGGTCAGATGAGAGGAGATCGAAGAGCTATACAGCGCGTCGTCAAGGCCGTCGAGGATGCGCCTTGATGCTCTTTTACCGCGAGATATATGTAATTGGGTTATTAAAAGGCAGCTTTAATCGATGGGAGCTTTTATGTCTTGATGAGAGAGGTTTTATAGCTGTAAGTGTGCTTTTAAAAAGGGTGATGAAAATTTTTTTTGTTTTGCGTTTTCTTTTTTGAGCTTTTTACTTTTCCTTTGAATTTTAAATAAAACGTGTTAATATTGGCGAGTAAACGTTAACGAGCGAGTTTCTTTGCTATAGTTTTAAAATTATTAATTATACACCATATTTGAGAACGAATAAGTAGAAAAAGACGGGGTAAGGTTGGATAGACGATTCTAGGAAAATTAATAAATATCGTTGTAGCTCATTGTTCCGTATTCAAATGTTTCACGAGCACTGAATCACGCGCGCAAATACAATACAGCCTCATTCATTGATATAACGAGCACAACGCGAGACACACAATCGACGATCCTTTTATAAATTCACCCGCGTATTTTTAGTAAAAATCACGCGATAACTGTTCAATTCAGTGTAATAGAGAAAAAAAAAGATTTTCCAAAAGTAGAAAAAAAAATGAGCTGTATTAAAAAACGATGCTATACGCATAAGCGGTCTCATATGGAAAACAGCTGATGGCGGATCGAGTTTTATCGCTATTAGAAAAGATAATGGACAAACGGCGCAACGGCAATCAATCATTCCCGTGGTGCTCGCGAAACGTTTTTCGATAATACCTATACTACTATACCCTCTCGCAGTTGATCGACTATTCCATCGGCGAATTCGTTTCGAAATCCAACTGAGCGCGTCCCCCCTATATAACCGAACGGTAATTGTCGGATAAAAGTTAGATTCGATCTTGATTGGTCTGTGTTATTCTCTTTATAGGCGCTACTCGTTGACGTCTTACTGCGACTGAATTTTATATGTATTTAGAATCAGCTACTGGAATAATAACAACAAATTATCGAGATTCTCGAGTGGATGAGAAAAAAGTTGTATGTATACGTGTCGAAAACTCGATTAGAATATTTTAATTTTATCTGATGAATTATGTATGGCGTATAGAAGTGGGCGCGCGCGAGTATACGTGTTAATTTGCATGTACATTTTTTCATGTATTACGTATGAAAATTCGCGGTGATGATGAATTCAGAATATGAATACATCATGTTTATATTGTAGTATTACTCGAATTTATGCGCTTTGTAAACATATGTAACACGGAGTTTCTCAAACTAAATCACTCTCACTGCGTTTCTATAGCAGAATTCCCCAGTTGCGCAAGCTCGAAAAAGCACCCAAGCAAAAAAACGCTGTTCGTCCCTTTCCGAGAAACAATAAAAGCGAGAGAGAGACGAAACAAAAAAAGCAGCAAGTATAGCACGTCGCGCATTAGCGTAATTTCGTATGCCCGTCTCGTGTCTCATATATATATATACATACCAAGGGTGCCGCGCGCGCGTCAATGAAAAAAAACAAACAAACAGGAGACAGAGCGCACATATATACCTATTTATACGTGCCGCCTACAACAGAATGAATTTCGAATGCTCTACGCATTTTACGTGCGTGTGACAACGGGGATGAGCTCAGTTCGGCGGAACGAGACGATAATACGATTGTGATGTGTTATATGCGTGTGTGTGTGTCGGTTATAATGTACGGCTGTCATGTTCCGTTTTATTTCGTTGTTTATTTTTTTTTTGCCGGTGAAAAGAAGGGAGATATTATTCATTTTATTTCACCGCTCTGTGCGCGACGTAGAAAATTATACCAGCGTTGGTGGAGACTCGATATGCGGAGAGAGAGAGAGAGAATATAATATATCGTGCTGTACGACAGTTTTGACGCGGTGTGCGATGAGAATTTACGCTTGGGTTGAGAGAAAGCGAGCGAGAAAGAGGAGTTAGTTGGACTTGTTGCGTGTTTTTGAGTGACTTTTTGTCGGAGCAATTTCGTTGCCTGTGTATGTACTCGAGCGTATTCTACTGTCGATTTAGTTATTCTATTGTGGGGATTTAATTATTCTTCGAGCGCGTAAATGCCTTCTAATAAAACATGTATAATCAAACCTCTTAACTTTTTTTTCAAACTCTCTCTCTCTCTCTCTCTCTACTACAGCCGTCAATTAACTATTCTACCCGAATTCCAATCTTTATAAGCATCAGTCCAAATTGCTGTAGATCTATGTACCGTTATCAAAGCCACATCAATCAATCCATCCCTTTCTGAGATACCCATCCTCTCGTCGTCTTATATAAAAAAGAAAAAGGAATCGTCGATATTCACCGCTTGTAACTATCTCTCTTCGATCTCTACTGCTCAGTGCAATAATTACACGAACGAACGGCAAGCCATTATACATACTCGAGAGCAAACGGAGCAGCCGTATATAGAGCGGCACTTATGATAACATCTGCGCTTAGCCGAATAACCGGCGCGAGGCTTTGAAGTTCGCAAGCACAAAGCGGAGCTGATATGCGCCGCCGTTTGGCTTATATACGGAGTGGCTGCGATAATTCTGCGAGAATGGGATTAATAGTGCCTGATGGGCTTTTTAGGAATTGAGTATAGCCGGGATTCGCAATAGAAGGTTATTGTGTATCCAATGCGTGTATTATAGTGATCTATTGTATTCGAAACGTGTTAAATATTAACATTACTGGAAGCGATGAATTGTTAATTGTTATTATAGAGATTAAGAGATGATTTCACTGTACTCGTGGTCAATCGATGTATGCGATTTTCAATCTTCCGGCGTCTCTGACGTCACACACGTGTCTCGTTGGCGTTCAGAAAGCAACTTTGAAAAAGCTTGCAGGCAGCGAGACTCGTAATGAGTTCTTTGTAGTCCATAAGCCGGTTTTTTAAAAGTTATCCCCTCTGTGTCATCCCTCTGGTGGACGTCATCGCAAGAAACAAAGTGCGTGATGCAGAGTAGCTTATGGAATAGAGTTATAAACTTATTCAGAAGACTGAATTTTCGGGTAAAATTGATTATCAGTGTGTCCTTTATAGATTGACATTACAATTTCATGATTACTACCTTATTGTTTCTCTGATAACCGCATGATTGGAAATATACGTCTCTTCACATGAAGGGCAAGGGTCAATTTAGCGAAATTGTCACCCATAATTCGATCAGGAACTTCCGGAAATTGATTGGATTCTCATCTCTCGATGGACTTGTAGGTATACGTCCGGAAGTTGCTAGAAAAATTGAGTGTCTATATCTAATATTGGCTACTGTAACGCGTATATAGTGGATACTATATTGATTCGACGCGCTATTGACGAACTAGAATACAAGCTTTTGCCAAAGTTGAAATTGCTATTTGCTCGAAACTCGCTTAACGAGAGAAGTCTAATAACGGAGATGTATAATACAATGAATTTCAGTCTATACAATACACGAGTACCTATATATGAGACTGTCGAAAAATAATCACTCAAATATAGAAAATTTTACAACAAGCTGAGAGCATCTTTGACGTAACCTGTACTAATATAAAGCAAAACCGTGTTTCACAATGGAAGCATTAAATTTTACGCCTGGTAAGCTCAGCGCACGCGACCCGCTTTCCCGCAACACATATAAGTAGCAGCCCGACTAATTGAACGTCGAACCTTCAGCGTCGGAACAATGCCTCGCGCAACGCACGTCTTTGCCTTTCGCTATATAGTAGCGTAACAAGACGCGTATATGCGCTTCTCAGATAAATCAACGGTGCAGGCGGTGATAATCGATCGAGCTGTTCCATAAGGTATAGCGAGAAGCTGTCTCCGGACGATAAGTTTGTCTCGCACAATATAAGAGATATACACGCGACCTTGGAACTTGCCAAGTTCGCTTCGTTGCTGTTTTGCTTGATTGTGTGTATAGACGACGCTTGCGGCTTTCTCTTAATATGCATATGTGACGATTGGAAATTGTCAACAGGTGTCCTGTGTGTGTGTGTGTGTGTGAGTGTAATCACCGGTGTTGCTGTAGTTTCAAGATTTCGGGCGTTATATATATATACCTGCTGAAACTCCATATTCTCTTAATTGTACAGCGCGGCTACTCGCAATTTCCAAAAGACAAGTTTTAATTACGGTATATATGTATAATACCAAGTTGTAGCGCTTTACTTTGTTCGAGGGGGAAAACAAGTTTTGCAATCGAGATTCGGGAGTTTCTTAGCCGGCCGATTATGCAAACTTCGGAACACAAGACGGCCGGCTACGAAGTTTTACAATTAACAAAAATTAATATTATATCAAGCGATCTATATATCGCGCGTCTTTTAATACTGGAAATTGAAATTGAGTTTTACGAAAAAATGACGGTATAGACAATCATCAAGTATAGATGAGGTGTATGAAAACCTTGAGTTTTCGAGATATTAAAATTTACGTATAGCTTATATAAACTAACGCAAAATTCATCTTTAATTTATCTTCCAAAAGAGAGAGAGAGAGAGAGAGAGAGAGAGAGAGACAGCGTAATCGAAAAAGCATCGCGCTAAAGTCGCCGTCGAAGTTTCCGTACTTTCGGTTAAACTTCTGACCCGCAATGTTCCCACACCCAGCTTTGTACACACACACACACACACACACACAACGCGAGAAAAGCACAGTTTGGTCGAACTTTCGGTCGACCACCACGTTTGCTTTTCAACTGCTGTTACGCTTATTGAGTTCTTCACGAAATCGCTAACGAACATCACGGATTTTTTCGTTTATATAAATTGAAAAATATATACTATATAATCTGCGTATCATACGTTCTCGGAAAATTTTAATATACCTCTATATATTGGTATAATATAATAGCGGAACACCGAGCGCGCGCGGGACGTTTGAATAATTCGTTCGATTTCTTATACTGAATAGAAATTGAGATATTAAGTGATGGCAAAAGTATGTCACTCGCGCTCGTCTGACGTCTGCTTACGCAAGTGCCGAGATGCAAGTGCAGCTGCTCTATATAAGGGGAGATATATAATATGGTGTATAGTGTCACAGGTTGTATTATATCCTACATCTTCGTTCCGATTATTCAAGCACAACAATCGAGTGGGTTATATTTGTTTCGTTGTTTTTCAAAGAGACAGTGTATACAGTGAGATCGTGTTTCATACACGTGCATATACACGTATCGTATACAGAAATAAAACGCGAGAAACTAGATCGTCCTTTATAACGAGTCGAAAAATACAAAACCTTCTCTCTCTGTATATCGGAGATAATTCACTCGAAGCATAATAAACTGCGATCGAATAAAAAAGCTATATACACAAAGCTCTCTTTGGATTATTATATATACCGCATTGCACGAGTAGAATCGCACGCGCGCAGAATTATACAGTACCACCACATGATGCGCATAACAAGCACGCGTGCGTGTATATACGATGAAAGCTTCTATAAAGCGCCTAATATGCTTTCGAATGCGTGTCCTTACGGCCGAGGGAATTCGGATGATGTGTATATGTGCGCTCGGCGGTCAGCGGTTGGAATTATTTACCGAACGTCAATTATCGCACACGGGGACCTCACCGATGACGCATGATGCAGATGTGGGACGGCCGTGATCGAATAAATGCTTCCTTTAGCCTATATGATTTCGCTGCTACATATGAGGGTATGTTTGTTTTTCAATTTATATGTGTACGACGAGATGAACACAATTGTAATTTTAACGAGAAATGTGTATACGTGCAGCAGATCCGCGATTTTATAAGTTTTTATTTTTAAAGAGATATATTGCGATGATATAAGAACGAGAGTAGATCATTAAAATATCTCTGATGTTTATACTGCGTGATTTGAGTAGAATGTCGCGTATATAAAAGCGTGTAATAAAAAATGAGAATAATTCTCGAGTGCTCTCGCATTCGATGTGTAATTAAAGACCAATAAAAATAAGCCATATATCCACGGCGCTCCTCAGGAGGTATAACAATGCGAATGACGCAAGCACATCTGTTTTCCTCGACTCTTAACCGAGTTAAAAATAGAGTCGGCAGCTGCTTTTCTTCTTAAATGGTTCGCGAAGGGTGATGGGGGGCGCGTGAAAAGAACGACGATTGAAGGCTCTTCAATATGCTGCAATACACAAGTATAGCGACGACGACTTATACTGTTATTGTGTGTGTATATATACGCAAAGGAAAAATACGAAGAGTATAGATTCGCTGATGCCTATGGCGAGAGAGAGAGATATATAAAAGTATACACGGAAGCAAGAAATTGGAGATCCGAAGATGAGGAGAGAGAGAGGAAAAGGAACACACAGCTGTATACGTGTGAGGGAGAGAAAGAGGAAGGAGATGGAAATTCGGGTCACGATTTCAATCATGATACCGAATGAATGGGGACAAGAGCAGCCGGGGCTCTCAAGTCCTTTACCAACAAGTAATAACCCCACCGCGCGAAACTTGCTTTACTTCCTTTTTGTAACAGCGCGGGGGCTAGGTATAGCTATAATCCATACCTATATACATGCGCGTGGTGCGGTTTTCGCTGCGCCAATTGCTGAGTAGAGGCTTGATTAATTTATTTCGACGTCTCTCCAGTGATCATTCGTGCCTGGCTCTATAATTAGATGACGGGAGATTATTGCGATTGAAAGTTTTGCCGCGTAGCGGCAGCTTTTAGCTGCGCTCTAATGAAGAGTTAATCCGTATGTAATGTATTGGAACGTGCGTATATAACCAAATGAAATAATCTATTTCGATTTTATAACGCTCGATTATATTTGATGCTTCAGTAGTATGTAATGTTAATCAATTCAATATATCGTACGTCAGTTGTGTATGTATATTGAAAGTGTAACGGTAAATTATCGTAGAATGAAATTGTTGCTGCACTGTGTGGGATGCGCAAAATGCGTTAATTTAGAATGTCAGCGTCGATTTCCCAAAGTATTCAAGCTTCGCTCGGTTTAAAAAAGAAACTTTTTATTTCAATCTCTGCAGTAACATAATTGTTATACTATGAATTTTTTCGCCGAGTTTTCCGATCGAAAAATTTTCATAGGAAAATCTGATATCTGTTTTCTACAGCTGCGGCTCCTTTGCGTGGGAGACTATAAAGTTTCGCGTGCGCGCGGACACGTATATTATATTATATACATATAAAAGCTGCGAAGCTCATCGTGGATTCTGATGAATCAGAACGGGAAGAATCTCTCGTTTCGCCGTTAGCCATGCCGAGGGTAAATTCATTAGTCAAAGTCTGTCTGCACTGGTGCGACGATCGATCCTCGAAAAAGTTTGAAGAAGAGTTTCAAACTCGCTGATCGGCAATCGGACAGTTTCTTTCATTGTCTTTTGCCGAAGATTCGAATGAACGATTTGAGTTTCACGAAGGAAGATCTGGATTGTTTCATCCTGATAGATATACCCGGATGATAGTAGCTACTCTGGTATAGGAGAGGGAAATAGTTTTAACTCTCTCTCTCTCTCTCTCTCGTCTTTAAGATAAAGATAAGTCGTGCGCACGGCTATGTAAATATTGAAGCTAAAAGAGGATTCGAAGAATTCATCTATTATATAGGTATAAAAAAACGATGCCGTCACCGGAGAATCCCAAAATTAATTCAAACTTCCTAAACACGCGAGTATATACATTAATCACTTGGTGTCTTCCGGTGTATATAGCTTTAGCAGAGTATACGACTTGCAGAGAAAACGAGGCTCGCATGTCAAATTTGTCGGTCGTTCGGTTTCCTCATCGTGTCCACCATAACGCGCTCTGTACGAGTCCCGAGGCTGATTTTTTTTTTCTCTCTGTGGATCTCGACCCTCGTCATTGCGTCGTCGTCGAGACGAGAGAGAAGATCCTTTTTCTCAATCGTGATCATGCGAGGGAGCATAGAGAGGCACTGCAGGACGACGTGGATGACGCGAAGACGGTAAAACGAGTCCGATATACTTATGGAGCAATGAGAGTAACGTGACGGGGTTATTGAAAATATTTTTTTAGACGTACTATTTCTTGTTTTGTCAAATAGCTGATGTTATTCTCCTGAAATCGTGTACGGGAGATTGTTATTCTAGCTAGATCATTGCGGTTATGTAATGGTCCCGAAATAACATTGACGATGATAGCAAAAATATTATCGAGTAATTGTGCATGAAATATAAAGGATATAACGCAATGACAATAATAATGAATGAATACGTGATGGAACGATAGAAATTAATTCAGCTTCTCTTGCCAAAGACCTATACTAGAGAAACCAGTCCAAAACTGCTTTGTTTTACGGCTATACTCACGGGTTTTGTCCTAATATACTTTCCAGTGAATTCACCGCATTACCGCAATTGAAATGAAAATTATTCTTGTGCTCGCCACTGGCAATTTCCCGAAGGCACTTTTTGGGAATGCAATTACGCGGTACGCGGAGAATCGCAATTAGGCAAAATGTATATGTACAGCATTTAACTAAACGAAGGCAACGTACGACGCCCTTTCTACTACTTGAATTTAGTCTGAACGTCTGCTATATAAGATACTTGCTCTTTATACGCAATTACGAGTTTTTGTATATCGTCAATCAACAAGAGCAATGCTTTCAACTTCCTTCCAGCACTATATACACATTTTATAAATTTCCAAAAAAAAAAAATTACATCACTTTTTTATTTTCAAAAAAAAAACACAAAACGAACGATATACACGCGTATAGTAGCTGTACAAAATCTCTCGACCTCCCACTCGAAACTTCTCGGAATACACGAATGGCACATCCGTTCTGGCACGCGACTCGCGGCATAACCCACACACATATATACACCCGCATGCTCGCCGGATATAGTATACACAGTTATATAGCCGCACATATTTCCGATCAAAACACACAGCGCTGGCAACAAGTGACGCGACACATTAAGTTTCGCGTCGGCAGCAGTTGTCCGACGCGTAAATAAGCTCGCGGTCCGGCGCGGATTTCGGGGATTTCGCAGCTGAGAGGAGAGAGAGAGAGAGAGCTCTTGCCGACGATATTTTACGCGCCAGCGGCGGTGGGCCACACGGGGGATATTATCGAGCTGCGCCTCGTCCTACTTTCGTCTTGTTATAGTTATATCTATATGTGCAGCGAGTGTAACTCTCGAGAGTACTGTCGACGATTTTTCCGGGAGTGAGCTTTTCTCTGGAAATGTACTATACAAATATAGTGGGTGTGTGTGTGTGGATTTACACTGAATTTGTGTAATTCTCTGTGATTGTGGAATACTACACATCGATGTGACGATGCGCTGTGAACTTTTTGCTTTTTATATGGGTCGCATTTGACTGCAATATTGTATATTATTGTTTAAACGAATTGTGAGATGCATATTCGGTAATTCAGAGCAAGAAACGTACACCAAACGGTAAATTAATTGCTGAAAGAAGAAGCGTGACATAATGATGAAGAAGCTTTTTTTCGGACTCCATAACTCGTATATATAGCCAGCACGGGTCGATCCCCGGGAGAATCTAATCAGATTTACCTTCCGCGGCTGCTTCTCCCTACGGCTTGGCCATAGGTCGAACTGAAATACGACACAGATTACGCGCCACGTCGTGGGTTTGATCGACTGCGGGAGCTTTCCAATTATCGAGGCGATTTGCTGCGGACTTCGTCGCGGTTCGTTATGTATACCACTCGAAAAGCTTTGCTATATCGTTAGATTTCTTTTTTAATTCAGGAGATATATTCTTTTACGGTTACGAAAGTTCATCAAAAGATATGTAGAGTTTAATTGTTCAACGCGCAAAAATATATTTTATTTCATTCGATAGCTATAAGGTACAATTGGCTCAACTCTTGTAATTCACTTTTTCGTATCTATATGAAGTTTTATAAAGCTTGTTTCGTTTAATTCATCAACCTAATAATAAACAAATCGATCCAAACGACAAATTTACATAATATCAATCCATTAACATCCACGTCGTATTGAAGGTACTGAAGGCAAGAATTGAATTCATAGTGATCCATAGCTTGCAACCTTCCGCGTTGGGCGCATCTCCCCTACAGCTTTTCCCATAAATATAAAACGAAACAGTATAGGAAGTACCAGCAACTGTTGCGCAATTTTTCGCCTACTCATGCAGTGTCCCAATGTATACGTGCAACTTTTTTAATAAAATTGAATGCGTTGACACTCGCTGAAAAAGGGCCAATTTTCATTCATCCTTATTTCCCTCCGTATATCACACCAGTAAGATTCATATATCAACGAAATCTGTGCAACAACAACACGTTCGTATATATACATATATAAGCAACGTCACACTCACATCCCTCTCCTCTCAGAGAATGTAATCAAGCGTTATATTTGTCAAGCTGGAAACAATTTTCGACTCGGAATCCCATATCTGCCTATATCATCGTCCCCGCGATTGTTTATATCTCCCGAAGAAAAACCATTGAATTTCCCATCCTGAAATCCTTTCTCCCTCCAAGTAACACGTCGTCGTCGGTCGCGAGGAAAAGAGGAAAAAAAGTCACACGCACGGGAAAAATCGCGTCCATATATATATAT
>UCQR01053187.1:4432-20021 GCA_900474235.1 Cecidostiba semifascia
TCGTCAGAATGTCCTCCTCGTTATGGCTGATACTGTTACCGCTGCTCGATTTTTCCTGCCTGGTCGTTTGTATGTTCTGAAAGTTAACATTGCTTAATAAAGTAAGAACCTTAGCACCAAAGACATCTGAAGGATAAATTTCTTACTTGAGATAATTTATCGCTTAACTTCTCCTTGTTTTGAGGACCATAGTGCGCAGGTGGTAAAATCGGCCCCAGCGGAATCCTTGATTCATTTGGCTCTGAGGCTTTGTTTGCCAACGAATCTTGTGACGATGTGGTTGACCTCGAATATGATGGCCTTGGCGGCTTTTTGAGACATGACGGAGGCATCTTCTTCGGAGTCTCTTCGCGTTCGCTCTCCTCGGATTCGCTCTCGTCGTTACCAAATGATGTTATCATCTCGATTTTGCCTTCATCGTAACTATCGTGGTGTTTGAAACCAGGTGACTTGGAAATGTCTGATTTAGATGGCGGCTTAGCAGGCTTATTTGGTATTCCAGCTTGTCTGTTTCTGTTTCTGGCCACAACTTCTTTGGGGATCATGCCTTCTGGAATATTACTTTGTGCTTGTGCATCTGGAAATAAAGACTACATTGTACTACCAAAGGAAACAAGATAATTTAAAGAAAATATTGGGAGAACCTACATTTGTTCGGGGGCATGTTTGTCCATTGTGGAATATGAGAGCCATGAGGAGCTGCAGTTTCCCGCTGGCTCTTCTCCCCCATCATTTTCAGTTCGGGTGGCATTTCCCATGTTACCTGATTGGTCTCCGTATGCCAGTAGTATGGGAATCCAGTCTGTTCATCAAAGCACTCTTGCCAGTCTATAAATACAATCAATATAGATGAATAAAATGATGCAGATTCTTCAACTAATAGTAAACAAAAATTAGAAACTTACAAGAACCTCGGTGCGACATGGAAGGATTACGATTATTTTTATCTGAATCTTCAGGAGCAATCGATTGAATTTCCTATAAAAGAAATTGAATCATTAGCAACCCAGCCTACAAACTACGAAAATACCACGGAATCAAGAATAATACCTTCAAAAAATCGTTCACTTGATCATTCAAAGCATGCGACCTAGGTCTTGAGTCATCTTCATGTTCGCTGTCCGAATTATACGGTCCCAAAAGATTAGCAAGTGGATTACTAGGAGATCCGTTCTGAGATTGACCTGCAAAATCACTCCCCAACATTATTATCATTCAATCTCCCTCGATGAATCACCAAACAAAAAGAACAAACGAGCAATCGATTCTTACGTTCGTTCGGCCAGCGTCTCCTCGGCGAGTCCGATTCCCCGTTGATATTGAGCACAGTCTTTCTCTGCCGTCGCTTCATTTTCCTCCGAGACTCGATCTCTCGTTACGCATAACTCGTTTCACGCTTTAACATTCGCTAATCGACGCTAAATCACAACCATCCAGGCATACTATTTTCGAGCGCCTATGGCCTTAACCTCAACTCTTTTTTCTGTACGAGCTTCTGTGCCTTGAGCCTTCTCTTCTGTACCTTATTCTCACCCTTCACTTACGAATATTTATGAACCTCGGATTAACGATCGTATGGCGTACTAACTGCTGCAGGACAGAAGTCGTTTGGTAGTTCTTTGGATATTTATCTTATCCTATCTCAGTTCACTTCCTCTCAGAGAATTAAATAAGTAAGTACTGACGATGTGAAGAACTAACTTTGATGATAGACGAACATAGCTCTCCAAAACACTGAAAGCTCATACCCATGCATAACCTTGTACGTATAACATAACGTAACGACTAGGGCGCCGCCATTTCATAAAAAACGTATATAGTCGCGATAACACGAACGTTCAGGCGCGAAATTCAAAACGCAAAGCATCAAAACTTGTAACAAAACGATAGAGAACCGTTAGATTGTATATAGGTACGATTGTCACTATCTCTCTCGAAGGGCTATAAAACTATAAACAGCAGACGGACGAAGACACCATAAAGGGTATCATAAAACCTAGATCCGGGCCGAGTGCTAATGAGGGTCCGGGGAAACCCAAACGCCGTCCGACGGCGCGGCGGCAGACAAGGAACGACGCAAAGAGGCCAGATCAACGCGTACAACTGACGCGCAGCCACCTACGCCCCCCCCCCTGCAGGACCCAGGATGCTATGGGGGAGGAAGGACCAGAGAGCATCGGCTGTAGAAGGTAGAAGCAGGTAGAAGAGAGAAGGTCAGAGCAGTCTAGCTCGAGACACGCCATAGTTCATTTCTTAAACCGAGAAAATCTTGATGCTTGAATAAGTGCAATGATTCAGAGTTTTTCTTGAATCCTGCTTACACTTAAAGCAGTTAACGGTGATTTACCCACTCAATTCCTGCTAAGATCAAACTGTTTGAATCCCGCGCGCGCATTCACGCTACCGACTATATATAATAACCCTATATATAAAAAACGTATAGCTATATTTATATAAAATCTGTCCATTCGAAGACGGTTTTTGACCGTCAACTTGAGGCGAGACCCGCGAGACCGTGACTGGTCACTGGTGTGTTGGGGCTTGGGGCGGTGGAGGCGAGACAGAGCCTGAGAATCGGCGTGAAGAGCATCGTGAGGGGAAAGGGGCTATTTATTTATAAAAATGGCGGACCAAGTGCTGAGGGAATTGGAGGCTGCTGCACAAGTTATTTTAGTAAGTTTCTCTGTCGAATAAATTCGATTAACAATCATGTATCATCGCTGCCAAAAATCCTGAGCTTTCGAGCTTTCGTTGAAACCTCGCTAATCACGGCGAAATCCTGGCGAGATTCGCCCTGGTTCCGAGAATCCCTTTGAAGGTTATGTTCGTCTGAAAATGTTTGTTTTGGAGCTTGGACTTGCAAAAAATTTCGATTATATCCTCATTGCTTGACTTTTCTCAGGAAGATTTGAAAGTTAGAACGATGTTAATTTTTACGAAATTCGAAGATTCGACGTTCGAGAAATTTTCATTGAGAGAATACGTGCCATACTTTTTTGCTCACTTTGTCTATTGTTTTAACTCGAAAACGCATTTTTGACGCTGAGCTGGAGAGGATTCGAGCTGTTGTTTGTTGAGGTTCATTTAAAAAAAAATGATATTTCAGTGCTGTTAGGAATTAGTCACTAAAATATCCATGCTTTAACATGATTTTACTTTACTAGGGCTTCTAAAAAGGCTCAGACTTTATCCGGTATTATAAGTGCAGAAAGCATATTTTATTACATTGGTACACTTAGGTATATTTCTGTTTCAAATGATTAAGTAAGAATTTCTTGAAACTTTGTACAAAGAAATAAACTTTTCATGCACTGCTAATTGACACTGGTGTAATGAGTAACATTCAAAAATAATGTTTTAGGCACCGCCAAACCTTGTCAATGCTGAGCAGAGGCAATCAGCAGAGGCGGTATTTTTGAACTTCCGCAAGACAAAATCACCCTACCAATTATGCAGGGAAATCTTAGAGACAACCACACTAGACTATGTGCTGTTCGAATCTGCTGGTGTCATCAAGACTGCCTTGATCAGAGAGTGGCCCACGCTTCAGCCATCGGATATTGCATCGCTGAGACAGTACTTGCTGCACTACATAATCAGTAAGCCAACTCTTGCGCCGTTTGTCAGAGAAAGGATACTGCAAGTGATTGCCATTATTATAAAGCGAGGCAGCGTCGAAGACTTGGGTGCACAGAGGAAGGAGATCTTGAATGAAGTTGAAGGGCTGATTATGAATGGAGACTTGCCAAGAGTATGAAAGCAAGAATAATAAATTTTTGTTTGTATTGGTGTATGTATGCATGATAATTTATCCAACTATTTTTGCAGCAATTATTGGGATGCAGTATAATCTCAGCCATGATGCAGGAGTATGCAACTACCATTAAGTCTTCAGATGTTGGATTAGCTTGGGAAATACATTTCAAAGCGAAAAAACAATTTGAAGTCACGTCTCTGAAGAGAATATTCAAATTTTGTGTTCAAGCACTTGGAGAATTGACAAAGGCTGATATACCTGAACCTATTTTACCACTGATAAAGCATTTGCTCTCTATATGTGAGAGTGTACTCATGTGGGGCTTCATCTACGTGAATTATATCCTTTTCAATACAAACTTACGTTTTTAAACTAATTATAATACATTAATATTAATTGTTATTTTGTATGATATAATTTTGTTGTTGTATATGTACTGCTATGATCCTTAACTCCAGTGCACTGCCCAAGAGATTGATTGGAGTTTTTGAGTCTGTTTACGAATCAGACAACAGCCCCACACTTCGTTTGACGACCGCATGGAGGGACGTCATCCTGGAATCATCTGTCATAGAGCTCTTCTTCACATTATACTGGAAAGTCAGATCGAATCCGCAATTAGCTCATCACGCGAGGAACTGTCTGGTTCAGTTAGCTAGCCTCAATGGCGTTATAATGCAGTCCAATGAAATCAAGATGCAATACTTAAGGACATACATGCAAAACTTTTTGAAGCTCCTGTCAAACATCGAGATAATCGATCAAGAGGCTATTGGTATTGCAAATATTTTCAAGAAGCTCATCCTTTTTTTCGGATCGGAAATCCTGACCTTGCAGGAGATATCCGAGGATGTGTTGCGGCAATTTATGGAACAAATGACGCGACTGACCTGCATGTTTGCTGAAGGTGCTTCCCAAGAAGAATCCGTAAGTAAACCTGGCGTTCATCTTTTTCGAAATTCGTTGATGAATAGTTTTTATTTGTATTCCGAGCTACATCTCCAGTTAGGATATAAATTTATTTATGAATCCTGAATGCAGAGTGTGAGGGAGAGAGGCAAAGAGTGCGATCTGAAATAATTTGCTGTGATGAATTTTCAGAATTGTGCGAAAGTAAACATTTTATATTATTGAAATGACACCCCGAACCTGTTAAAGAATAATAGTTAAGTAAAAACACTACGTATATTTGAGTAAACATTTTTTTAATCACGAGTGCTTGTGTTTGTGTTCACAGCTTGAAACATTTGTTTTACCGCCCGACGGGCGACAGAGTATCTTCTGTATGTTATGTTATGAATTACTACTGGTTTTGTGATTTATGTACATATGGATTTCCAAAGCAGTGTTTGAATAGACTTAAACTGATTTTTTATACGTCTGCGATAGATGTACCAGTAATCATTGCTTCGAACTTGCAACCACTAATCGATCATTCTTAACCATCTGGTTCATCTATGGCACTCACCATCCAATAAAAAAATCGAACAACATCGAGAAAATTAACAAAACTGTTCCCCTTTCAGATGTGCGTCGACGATTGCATGTACATGGAGGCGTTCGAATGTATGCTAGAAACGTGGGTCTCGGGTATGGTCGACAAGCCAATTTTTCCCAACGAGTTTTACAAGCAAAGCTCGGTGCAGATCTTCAATACGTATCTGCAGTGTCATCTCTCACCGCCGGATGGAACGCGCGGCGCCGGTGGTAAGGAACTCAACAACGAGGAGATCGACGCTACCGAGGAAGACGATCGCTCCAAGTTCAAGGAGCAGCTTCAGACCATCGGCCACTTTGGCCGGCAAGTTCTCAATCACACATTACCACTGCTATCGCGGCTGCTTGAGGACCGTACCAACAAGCTCAAGGAACAACTGAACCGTCTCGTCGGCCAGCCTGATTCCCTTAACATTTCTGGGCTCACATCGGTAGAGAGTCTCTACGAGGATCTGCACTGGCTCGTCCTCATTGCCGGACACGTACTTTGTATGGAGGCTGATGGAGAGACACCCCTCGTACCTGCGGATATTATGCGCTACAGCATGGAGCAGGTACTGTATATTTCTTGTTTAAAAATTTGCATTGCGCAAAAAATGAGTATTCTATTAAAAACGAAATTCCGTTATCGCAGGGGCAACAAGGCCAGATGGATCTGAACGTGACGTTGCAGCTACTGGCCTCCCCACAGAGTAACATCGCGGATATAAACGGCGCTGAGCAGTCAGCAGACCACGTGATCCGCCTCATTGCCGCTGTCTTTCGATTAAGCGAGGTCGCCAAGGTAGCCATAAGCTACAACGCGGCCCAGCACCTCTCTCCCGAACTCTGCAGCACAATCATATGGTTCTTACACCGTTGGTCCCTAAGCTATCTCATGCCCGATCAGGGACTCTATAGTTGTCTTAGCCCGACTTTGATGCAGGCCTTTGGCGAGGATACACCCGGCTCTCAGTGGACCCTCAACTTTCTCGTAGAAAAAATCGAGTGCAATCTTAATGCGTTCAAGGGCGAACCTTCGCTCATCAAAGAGACCATGAAGCTGCTTCTCGTTCTTGTAAACTCCGATGACAAGTCAGTATTTCTTTCTTTTCACTTTAACAAACGTAATACTGACAGAAAGTTATAAAGATTAATCTTGTTTTAGGGCTATGTGTCTGGTTAAGTCCGAGCGCTTTGGCAACCTTGTCGAACTGGCGACAAAGCCCGATTTACCGCAGGAGGCTAAGCGTGGATTAATGGGTTCCATTGTCCGAGTTGGCCACGTCTTCACTGATAGTGAGCGCACTCAGCAGTACTTTCTTCAAATACTTCAGCCTTTGCAGAACCGCTTTAAAGACATTATTTGCAACGCCGAATTTCCGCGCAATTATCACCAGGAGGACGTTCGCGTTCAGATTATGGACATCCTTGAGTCCTGCGTCGGCGTTGCCCAGCGTGTGACGATGCAGACGATTATGCCGATTTATAATCATCTGGGCAGCATCCTTGCCGAGCTACCTCGCCTATTGACCCTCTACCACAACTATCAGCAGATCGTCCAATTGATAATTGAGCTCTTCTCAGAGTGCGCCAAGAGCGTCTTGTTCTTCATGGAAAAGCCCGAAGGCCTTATAGAGATCTATATGCACGTACTTCAGGTGAGATATTTTTAAAGAATTTGTTGTGAACGAGTTAAAATGACATTTATAATTAATGCAAATTGCAGGCTTACGCTGACTGCAATCGAAATCGGTTGACCTCCGATACGACTGCCGAGGAAGACGCCTTTCAGGATATCCTGTTATTGATGCAGATGCTCACAAACTTGATGAGTAGTAGCTTCTTCCCTATGCTATCAATCGACCCTCAAAGTCCACAGGGCCATATCCAAGTCTGTTTATTTGGTATCAATATCGTTATGCCCATGATGACAATAGACCTGCTTAAGTTTCCATCTCTATGTCTACAGTGAGTGTCGCGCTTGCCGTTGATAATTTAGATCGCTAGATATTTATGAATGATTGTTCTTTTTAGGTATTTCAAAATGATAACTTATATCTGCGAGTTCTACCCCGAAAAAGTCCTTGCGTTGCCAGCTGATAAGCTGCAGCAGCTACTGATATCCGTAGAATTGGGCTTGTTTTCGTTTGGACACGAAGTAACTACCCACTGCTGTGATACAATTCAAGTGTTAGCCAAACACACTTACACAGAAATCGAAAAAGGGCGACCGAGAAATCAAATCATGGCTCCATTCATGAATGTAAGTATAAGAATACTTCTAATTGTCTTTATTGCCCCGCTGATGCCGTACAACGAATATAAGATTGTTAATTATTATTGATCAACTTTTTTTAGATACTGATGAATCTCATCATAACACATCAAATCAACGCAGACCTCATTTCGAAAACCAGTGTACCCTTGTATTATCTGATCTGCTGCTATCAGGAGCAGTACCAGCAGCTTGTGCAGACCCTGATAAGCGAACAGGCAGACGCCGCGACTGCTCAGAGGCTAGCTGCCGCCTTCAACGAACTCACCGCCAACGTTGAACTCAACACCCAGCGCGTTAACAGGCTCAGGTTCCGCGATAATTTTGACAAATTCATCGTGAACGTCCAAGGCTTCCTCATGGTAAAATAAGGCGTCGATTTCCTCAAGAGCTCACGGAAAAAATCCAAACGGTAATTCATAGACTTTAAGGAGTGAACGCGACAAGACTTCACGATAAACGTTTGATTCTGACGAATGCCGTCTCAATCGTGCGGTTAAACGCGAATATCGAAAAAGTGATTAATTATTTTTCAGACTTTATAGTGGGAATTTTTCCGTGAGATGATTTTGTCCTCTGTTTTTTACTCGTCGAAGAAACGGGAGTGAATTCGCAATTCAATGGACTTTTTCCCCAGTTTTATCGGGAATTAAACATTATGAATATTGTCGCAGGTGACAATGGCAAGCTGCTTTATGAAAGATATATTGATAGCGTTTGAGTTTTTTAAACATTTGTTTTACAGAGTGATAAATGAGATTGCATGATTACGACGTCACATTTTTAATGGTTTGAGATTCATATTGTGAAAGTTTATCACTCATTTGTATGAATATACTTTGTCTGTTGATACAGTGAATACTGTAGTACATAACCGACATTTTCTTTCCTTTGATCTTAAAGAGATCAAATGCTTTTTAAAAATATCTATTAACGATATGTAATAGTAAATAATGACTGATTTAAAATATTGTTCATTATTGATAATGCACAATTTTTTAAATAAACGTTGTCAATGTTTACTGATTACATTTCACTGCAGTTGTACGTTACAATTAAGTCGTTGCTTACATAATACGAGATCAAGCTTGAATTATTCAGTTGTTCACTGCGCATCTATTCAAACAAATTTGACGGTCTCTTTCTACTGTAATATATTTATTAAAATCCAAACAAACTCAACGTAACAATCAAATTTAGGTATATATGCGCATGGATAAAAAATAATTCTAAACATGACGTTACTATGTAATTTTTATAGTCTATAATATAGGTATCGTAATATTTTCTGCACATACAAAATACTTTATTAACGGTTATTGTGTTTCTTAATAAATTGATTTTAAAAATTGTCGTCCGACCTAACAACGAATGAGTTCACTTCGTTGCACTTAAAAGGGTTTTATACAAACCATGGAGATATTTCAAATTTTGCAAGCAGTTTATCTTCCAGTATAAAAATCCAATGAAAGTATTTAAGTGCTAAGAAGCTTAAAATTCAATATTTGAATTTAAGTAAAATTTTCCTATTCCGCACGATGCACCTTTACTAAAAAGACATTTTTAAAAGTTTGAACAACGATTCTGGCAGACTGGCAGCCTTTTGCCATCAATTAATTACTAATAAATTAATTCGTATATATGTGATGTATGATGTTGCAAGCTTTTGAGACTTAAAATTGAAATTGACATTTATATTTCCCAATAATGAAACAGGTATAAAAAAATGCAAGGAATTGCTAGAATTTGCGATGTAACAATTTACAAAGAAGCGAGTTCGTGCGTTACGTTTCAGCGAGTTCACTCCCCGCTCGATTTATGTGGCTGTCCGTCGATTGATCAACGACGAAACCAATATTTCGTTCTCGATACCAAATGTAAATCGTATATTGTAAAATAAGAGTGAAAAAGTGAGCCAGATAGAATTATTTATTCTCGCCTGCCGGAGAAGCGTGATGACATTACACACATTACACAAACACTTATACGAGAATATACTTAAGTATATTGACTAGTCAAACCTGTGATCTTCGGAGATGTGCACGAGAAATCGGACTTGAGATTTGAAATAGTTTTTTGTATTTTTGAGCGAGAATTTATTTGGTTCTTTTTTTAATTTAATCAAAGGTTTCCTTTACAATATTAGTGATCGGGCGAAGAAAAATTTGGTCTAATCTATTGAAGTATTTAAAAACAAGTATTGGTATCCAATATAACAAGCTTGAGGGAACAAAATTGTCAAGTTTTTGCATAATTTTGTCGTGAAAGTAACACTGTCCTACTGTGTACAAAATTTTATTAAAACATTTTCTATTAGTGACTAAGTAACTATAGAACAGAAAATTCAAAGTATGCTACACATCATTCAAGCGAAAACTCAAGCGCGACTTTTCCTGCGTCGACGTAATGCACAACACAACGCTCTCCCTATTTCTACTTCGATCGCTCATAATAGTAATATTATAAATAATAATTATAATGATAAATAGGTGCTCAGCGTTAAGGTGGACGCGACTTTTGCGCGCCTGCGAGCAGCAAAAGTAAAAGTGTAAAGCAAAATGAAAGGCGATAATGAAGTAGCTCTGTCTGTTTGTAAATAAGTAAAGCTCCGAGCAGTTCCGAGGAGATATGAAAAGCTTACAACTATTTTCTTAAAAATATTGTATGTCGTAAGTTTAATGGAGCTTGTGCGAATCTATATAAAAATATTAATTGCGATAACAATAATGATGTAACAAGCGAGAAAACCTGCAGTTATTTTGCGTAAATGATATATTTTGTTTAATGCAAATCAAGCGCGATAGAAAGTCGATATTTTTATTTAAAATGATGATTTTTGGTTCGTTGTATTTGAAATGTTTCTCTTGATAAATCATTTAATTTTCTTTACTTATATTTCAAAATTTTGTTAGCACAGTAATAAGTAAAGGTTCGCAAAGTCTGAAAGAATGTTAAACTGCGTAAACGAAATTAATATTAACAAAGTAATTGAAGAATATTTCAATGATAAGATTTCAGGCTTATATGCGCGAGTATATAGCAGCAACCAACTCGTCGTATACCGATACGATAGGATCTGTTTTATAAAAATTGAAATCGTGACTGTTATTATATATACATGTATGTATATATATGTGAATCCAAGATCTCTGGCATTTGTTTTTCTTTTTTGTAAGTTTAAAGGAAAGAGGAGGTATAGATGCACTACATTGCGTCATAATGTATGATACAGATATATTTGTGTACGCGCATATTTCTTTTGGCGCGTATGAATAAATAATGATTGACGTTGACACAGGCGTCGCACATACATTGTAAGATATATTGTAAAAGAGGAACGAAACATTGTATTGTTATGCTCAACGAGGCTGCGCGCTTTTGTTTTTAATTCCGATATCAAGACCGAGATAATTTAAAAATTAAAAAATCTTTTTTACTGAATACGATGAATTTTATATTTTTTTAAACGATCAATATAAAAGTCGAGAGACCGATGATTTATTTTGCAACGATTTTGTTAATTTCTTGTTTGAACAATTAATATCTGCGCAGCCTTGCGATCGATGCCGGCGTTTTATTTGAGGTTTTCTTTTTGTGAATTTTGATGATGCTCAGATTGTTTGCATGAATCGTGTTTTTGTATTTTCTTCTTGTTTTTTTTTTGTTCTGCGTTTGAGTCGTGCGAAATTTTTTCGAATGAAAAAAAATGCAACGATCGTCGTGTTGATAGTTTTTAGTAAATTGTTATTTGAATTTAATGTATTTTCCATTTTTCATCTCTCCTTTTTCGGTGAATCTCTCGATTCTTTTGAGTATACGTCTTCGTTTCCAGTTGTTTCTCCTCCCCATGTGTATACATTTTCAGATTTGCCATTTACATCTGTGTGTACGTGTACAAAATGCATATAAGTATATATATTTGTTGTATAGCGAGAGAAGGATTATATATCTCGGTGGTGGTTTGTGATTCCTGAGCCAACCCGAGCGAATTATACAGTCGAGCTGTCGCTCGAATTTTGCGGACTTCGATTTTCCGTCTGCAGTTTCGCCGCTATATACGCTACGCTCACGAAAAAAAATCAAAAGTTCAAGGAGCAATTGTAATAGAAAACGTGACGACGCGGCGGGAAACGGACGAGAAAATGGAAGTGCCGAAACGTGTTCGAGCGTCGCCGAGGAAAAAGAAAGAAAAAAAAGGAATCGAGTTTATGTGTGTAGCGCAAAATTGTATTCGTTTGTAACTTCGTCTTCACACTCATTAATACGCGCGCACATGTATGTTATATATGCACATTATCTCTGTCTCTTTTTCTCTCTTGCTATTTGTCTTTCTCTCATAATTATTCCTTAAAAAAACGATATGTACAATAGATAACGAGCGATATTTTAGTGCTGGAGGATTTAAATAATTGTACAAATGCAAAGTTTAATAATAAATGACTATACAAATACCCGAGCTGATTTATTAAATTTCCCGCCTCTTAGATATTAGATGCGATAAGTAGCGCAAATCGGGATGTAGACAGAGACAACCAAATACTGTAAGTTTAATAATCGTTTTATTTAATGTACCGTTTCATTTTCATTCTGTTTTACATAACGTCGAGTGACATCGTTATTATTACACTTCCTCGTAGATCTACATTCTTTCTTGATTAATATTAGCGTGTCTCGTTCTCGGCACACTTTTCTCTCTTTCCCTTCCGCGGGTAATCGTCCACGCGCTCGTCTGTAAATGCAGCACCTTCTCCGCTTCAACGCATAAGTATGTACTTGTTCGTGTCGAGAGAAAGTCTTCGTATATGTATATGTGTGCTTCCGTGAAAATGTGTGTGTGTGCGTTTTTGTATCCGTCTATTATTCGTGAGCTGCTCGAAGAAAAATACGGCGAAGTGTCGCTTCCGTCGACGAGTTCGATTTATCTCTCGTCTTCGGGACGCTGAGCGCTTTTGGGAAGAGAGCAAAGAAAAGTAGGTACCTATGTATGTGTGCTCCGCTTTTAAATTCGTACTCGATTACGCACGCGCACATTTTGCTCATGTATACGAAAAAAACTCATTCGCTCGCTCAAAGCTCTTGCATTCATTCTTTGCTTACTATTTTCTCATCCAATATAACTTTGTTCTCGGAAGTATTATTAAAGAACGATATGTATATAATAGATAACGAGCGATACTTTTAGCGCAGACTGGAGAATCCATAAAGAGTATTGTACAAATGCAAATTCGATAATAATAAATGGCGTGTACACGCGAAAGTGTGTTTCATGAGTAGTCGGGATTATTTTCTTTACTTTTATTGTGAAAGTGATGGCCGTTTGAAAATTACGTCTGCAGTAAAACTTCTGACTCGTTGCGTTTGCTGTATTTTAATCGTGTGATCATTTTTATTCTTTAAATAATGCAATTAGATTTCAATGATTGATGAGCGAGACCGCTTTTAGTTTAGGATACTATATAGAGTTAGAATTTCGAAATATAGAAGTTCGACTGCAGACTCGATCGTACGACTGTGTTGAAGTATATGTTGAGAAACCGTTTCGATATGTTGATAAGTTTATCGCGAAATGTGTGGTTTGTGCGCATCTGTTCTGTTTTTAGTAGCTTGTCTGTCTCGTAAGATAGAGCTATACCCATGGATCAGTTTGTCTTTAATTTTAAAAGTCGCAAAAGTCTTGTTACTTTCATTTATCCTTTTACTCTCCATTGCTTCTTTTTCTCTGAACAGCTGTCGTCGAAGAGGTAGAAAAACAATTACAAAGAAAGGATAACAACTGTTAAAGTAAAAGGTCTCAGTTATCGGATACAATATAGAAAAACGTGGACTTTTAAAATCGCGGTATAGGCCTACCTTATATGGTTCTCTTACATCGTATCTACAGCTATGAGTTGAAAAAAAGGTGAAGTCGAGTCGCTATTCTGTGGCTGGGCAGTTTTGACGGACTTCCACGATTTTTTTTAATCTCCTTATTCAATTTATTTTTTTTTTTTCGTTTACATCTAAACACTCAGATACGCAAAATGAGTCTCTAAACTTCCGATCGTCCCTCACGTCAATTTAACCCTTATATAAAGCAATACCTTTTCTTTTAATGTAACTTCATTACTTACACGACAATTTTTGCAATCTTTCAGTCTCCTTTCCGCGAAATTTAGGCTCTCCATCTCATATACCCCTACTAGTAAAAATAATTTTCCACAACTCCATCAGTTTGTCAATTCAGAGAATTAAGCGTCTCAATACTCTTTGGTAACTTTTGATTAGTCATTCGTTTGTTTCGTGAAAAATTGCAACAATTGTCGATACATTTTATTCTTATATCTCTTCTTTAGCTCTACAATGACGCACCGAGCCGATACAAATTTCTGTCGAATCGAATCGACGAAACGATTTGGGAACGATACATCCCTTTAAAACACGTGTATTTCTTACAATTTCTCGCGCAATTGAATTTTTCAATTCGATTTGACAAAATCTTCCGTTTACGGCCTCGTGCCCGACAATCTTACAGGAAGGTTACCCTGTGACAGTTGGGACAGGGGCTGGTTATTGTCTATGTATAATACACATTTACTTCGTGCAAGCTACACCAAAGTTTGAGAGATAAAAGGAACGATATAAACCTACGTGAGATCTTACGTATTGAACAATAAGCGGTGAAAAATCGTATACAAAAGATCAACAATTGTAAATAGTAAATATTGTGAATTATTCAGTAAACGGTAATCATATATAAGTGTATGAACATTAGTGTTACTTCTTAGCACCGTTTAAGTTTAAATAAAGCATGCGAGTAACGTATTATTATTGTTAATTAATTATAACGATAACTGTAGCACACACTAGATTATATTCTGCAAATAATCGATGCAATATTTTGGTGTAACTTGCTGTACAAAACGTACGATCACCTAAAATGGTATGCCACTTAGTATTTTTATTTTTCAGCTTTTCAGTCTCTCCTTAAAACTCTGACAAGCCATTAATATATCGCTATTATTGTTTCAGCTTTGGTCGAAAGAAATATTTTCATCCATTTTTATTTTTATTCCACCCATCTTCTCTCATCGCATTGGTCGAGCGCAAACTTCGCCCAAAATGATATCGCTCGGAGGAGAAATCGTGAAAAATGAATGTACAGCTCGTCTGGAAATAACGCAACGTCCTGTTTCTTGAATACGAAATTCGCTCCACGGCCAATGCGACCAAATCCACGTCCGCCTTTATATCGCTTAAAGACATCTGAAGAACATCGCCGCTTTCGCGAATCGAAAATGGAAATTTGGACGACGCGACGCGATTCACTCGATTATTACAAAAAAAGAACACCCTCGCATCTATCGAAATCTATAGTCGCTTAAAGAAGATCATCAAAACTGCTAATAGTGGCGAAAATTACTTGATTATTACATGATCGTGAGATGCTGCGCGTGATGATCGCGATACGAACGATTTGTGACGATTGAGAAAAAAATTTGTTCAGTCGACGATGAATGAAAACCCCGTTTGCCATTTCTCGCGGATCGCCGATAAAGATCTGCGCTTATATCCTTATTATGGTAAAAGTGCGTAATATTGCTAGTCGTATTCTGTTATTTATAAGAATATAGAATAGAAATTTGAAACTTTGTGAGATAGTAACAGTGAACCGTTGTGCAAAGAAACTCGGTAATACTTTTTTTTTTTCTTCAAATGTGCTCGTAAAAGTTTATTCGAAAACGTATTTGGCTTCGTTCGCTATAATAATATAACTATACTCGGGACAATCATCGTTCAAGAAAACGACAGATCGATTGGAATCCTTAAAGTCTGGTAAAGTTTTATATTCGATCAAAATTTAAATTTTTAAACTCGTTTAAATTTTCATTTACAAACACCGAAATCGTTCGCGGCGTGGGCAAGTATTAATTACTTTATTATATTATATTGAATTTTAGAATCC
Source organism: Cecidostiba semifascia (assembly GCA_900474235.1). Taxonomy (NCBI): domain Eukaryota; kingdom Metazoa; phylum Arthropoda; class Insecta; order Hymenoptera; family Pteromalidae; genus Cecidostiba; species Cecidostiba semifascia. The sequence goes on from UCQR01053187.1 coordinate 19,886, forward strand.
TATAACATTGGAAAATGCTTAATTATTCAGTCGAACCAATCCGAATTTTCCTCCCAATGCAATGCATTAGTAAACTTGTTTTTCGTCACTATTTCAAGCGTTTCGATCAAGTAACTTTCTTCTTTGGTTTACTTAA
>UCQR01053198.1:12613-23714 GCA_900474235.1 Cecidostiba semifascia
CGCGCGCGAGTTCAAGGAACTACACACATTTTATTATACACCTAATATAACACGCTTTGGCAAAAGAGTGCTCCGCGCGACTCGTTGACTAATCCCCGGCGTCGCGGTTTTCCGGTCTAGCCTCACACACGCACACACACACACATATATAATATAACGCGAGGTTGTTGCCCAGATTCGCGGGTCGACGCGCGCTGCTCTCGGCTCTCGACCAAATCGCTCTCGCTTATATATACATATATGCGTCGAGGCTACGTATATGCTCGTATTCTACATATACACCTGTCGGTTTTTCGTCGTCGAAGGTAAACACGATTGCCGGCGCGGTTTAAAGCCCCGCGAGGCATCGTAAACTACTGCAAGGTTGACAATGAGGATGCGGAATTTCTTCTTTTTTATTTCGATCGACACCGTATAAAATATATATTGCTTTATGACTTCGGGTTGAAGGTGAGTTTGCATCCTGATGCGCGTGATGCGATATGGAATTTTTTTTGTGAATCGTTAAATAGCTGAATTACCGTGTGTATTATAATGAAAATGATTAATCGCTCTGATGTATATAATATAGCGGAACGAGCGGTATACTTGTTTGGATCAAGTTAATTATATACTGCTAGCTGCGCTTCTTGCCATACCCGGATTATTCTACTTGAAATAATTAACGATTTGTGCTATTTGAATCTGCACGGAGATGAATAATAAAACCGCAAAGTTGTTATCGATATAAACTATCGGAAATTTCTACAAGGCAAAATGTGTACATCAGCTGAGATGCGTCCAATTTAGATTTTCTTGCACATTTTCTATATACTGATAAAACATTGCGCCGTGTTACCCATTTATTTCCCCGGTATATGTAATTTGGAAAGTATGTCGCTCTCGTTATACAATTTTCCTTCGTTAGCATAATTTCTCTCAAACGTCTCTCTCGTTCCAACGTACAAATCATCACGATTCACTTTTCAAAACTGTCTCACCTACATATATACCTTATGTATACACAAGATCTCTCTCATATCAGAGCAACAATCGTTCAAGCTGCGCACAGACGGCATATAACTGGCCAGTCATCGGCAACATTCCTCGTCGAAAACTAAAAACGCGTTTCCCCTTGAAAATCTCATGGCTGTAGTTGTTATATAGGAAGCGCACGTGTTCACCGAGGCGAATCAACGTCGTCTCTCGGGCGTAGTCGTTCTCGCGGTCCGAGGAAAAAGTCGGACTTTCCACAAGCGCCGGACTCATTTTTCCGGAGATCGGCAGGTATATAAGTGTGTCGCGAGAGTATAGCCGCGAGCCTGTATATATAGGATGATGGAAAATATCTGGGCGTTTTATGCGAGAACTCGATACACCGCTGGAATTCGATGCACCTCGTTGGACTACGTCGCGTTTTCGTGCTTTCTGTACGTAATCACGCGCGCGCGCATACACTTTCCTATTTTCTCCATCCGCTCTTTTTCGTGACTCTTTCGACGTGTCTGTGAGTGTATAATGGGCTCATTTGAATATATGCGGGAGCTGTTTTAGTGCTGAAAAGGACGCTCTCCTGATGTGCATAGGTAAAATTAGGGAAATTTTCGAAAGTGCTAGATTCCTTATCTGCGCATGAATGTTTGCTAGGAGCATGATTTTTCTTAAAAACAAATCAGTCGAGAGAATTAGCGTGGTGTATGTGTAATATGCAGTGTCTTGTTGAACCTGGAAAGTTTCAATTAAAACAAATGTTCTTCCTGCAAAATTAATAAATCAATATTGGTATGAAATTAACTGCGAAGAGCATTTTCGATTTACCGATATTTTTAATGGAGGATATAATTGATGTAGATGAATCTATAATTCAAAAAGTCGTAACCTTGGCATTGATGATTACAGTGTTTTAAGTGGCCGTTTCCTCGCTGCTTGTTTTGAAAATTGTAGAAAATAATTATGGATAGTAAAATCATGGGAAAGACTCTCACGCTTTGGATACATTTACTGTGCGCTGCGTATAGTTGCATAAATTATGAGTCTATAGAAGTAAATCTCTGTGTTTTGATTGATGACACCAACATATTATATAATTATACATACGATATTCATTTAAACTTCTTTTCCTGATAGCCATACAGTTTTAAAATAAAATGAGCTAATTTTATTACAATGTACTATAATTTATGCCACAACCATAAATTCTAAAACTTGTGCACGCAGTAATTTTAAAAATTAGAATCGCAACTGGTTGAGCGAACGTTTAAAAATTCTCAAGTATATTTAAACAGTATACTTGAAGCTAAATAGAAGCAGGTCAGGCGACTTCGAAGGCGTGTGTGTGTAAATGTATGCAGATCATTATGGTGTACAGAGAAACCCGCCAGCGAAGAATTTAAAGCAGTATGTGTACTAAAAATGTCAAAAGGAGCTATACGCACTTTTGGAATACAAAACTTTCCATCAGCTGCTTGTTCAGAACCCGGTATTCGCATCGCGTGTTCATTCCACGCAATTCGCAATGATTTGGCATTTCAAAGGTATACACACATAAAGGATAGGAGCAATTTGCTTAGTATAGAAATTCCCGTAATGGCTTCGACATTATGAAGAAAGCTGACACTGCAATCACACAGCAGGATGTGTCGTATGCGTGAATTTGAAATTGCGGCTTTAAATGAAATAACACAATAATCGCAGACCTCTGCAACTTCTTACAGCAATATAATATAAAAGCAGTAAAATTATTGTACAAACATATCTACGTTCGTTCCTCACCTACTGCAAACAATGATTGCACGTAAAAGTTTCTGGTACAGAGTCTACTTTCTCTTGAAGCGAACAATAAACTATCCGATCGAACAAAAAGCCTGCAACGACAGAGAGCGTAAGCCGAGCAGTCGAAATCTAAAACATCCCGGCGTGTATATAAGTACATCGACTCGAAGCCGCGTGTTACGTTTCCATTCACCAGTATATATACGTGTATATAACTGCACAAAAGGTGTGTACCGGTCGCATAAATCTCCAAAGTCAAAGTGAGAGAAAGAGAGAGAGAGAGAGAGAAAAGCCAGTAGTATAGATAAATCTAGAATACTTAATAACAGAAAATTTCTCGTTCTCCTCCTTATCTCTCTCACGCTCTGTACGAGGACTTTCTCGCAAGTATATTCCTCACACTCGCTATATCTCTCACGATATTCCCGAGCAGTGGCCAAGTCCAAGGTCGACCGATAATTACGTGTATATGTATCTACATATACGCGGGTTCGATCCTCGCGAGCAACGACTTTTTTTCCTTGAACTATACTCGCTATTTCCCGGTATCTCTATGAAGGTAGTGCCGTATCTGGGGGGCGTGAGTTGCGTGCGAAGCGCATATATCCACCTGATGGCTGATGAACGTCTTTATGTATGTGTGTGCGCTTTGTTTGTGGCTTTTTTTTTCACGCTCGGTAGGTATATAAGGGGTGAAAAAAAAAGAAGCGCCGAAAAACGCTCGGATATACTTCCGGTCGCGAGTCTGTAATTGATATTTTCTTGCGGTGAATCGGAAATTAAACGCTGTGTTGTACGTATATATGGAAACGGTCGGAAATAACTCGGTAACGTATGAAAATAGAACTCTCTGATGAAAGGGTTTGATGTATAAAGTTGAAAATTTGACGGACTGATAAATTCACGTATCATCAGTTGCTACAAAAAGTTCATCGGTGAGACAAAAGCGCCGTTAAAAAAAAAAGGAACGGTGTCTCCAATACACCATTTGATTATCACTCGATCGGCTATGACCGCCCAGGTGAAAACGCCTCCTCTAGTTTCTTACCTTTTTTCCTTTTATATTATCCTCGGCGCAGGCCAATATACAACGCAACGCGGATGAAATGTCACGCTGGCGCTGACTCAGTCGAGACGGTACTTGTATTATATACTCTCTTAAAGGTCTATGCGGTATCGGCTCTCCCACGTGTGTATATACCTATATATACTGCATCAGGTCTTTAACGCTGGGGCAAAGTGTCGCTTTGCACCTGCCCACACTGCAGTACACACACACACACACACGTATGCACAGGAAATCGGTTATTGATCCGGCGACGAGCTCGGGTTTCGACCGAATCAGCGGACTGTGCATTGTGTGATGTAGTTCTGCGCAAGAGAAGGTATATAGCAGATACTGTAGAGCTGCTGATTCTTTTTTTCACGAAGCCGAGCCAATTCGAGTTAGGGAGTCTCAAGAGAGAAAGAGAGAGAGAGATTTACAATGGGTAGAAAGAGAGAAAAGTGCGAGGCTCGATTGAAATAGGATCGCGTGGGATTTCGAGAGCGAATTGTATGTCTACTGCTGTCGCTGCAAAGTCGGAGAAATAACTCGTTAGATATAGGTGGGTAAACTCGTTTTTTATTATTGGTTTTGGCGCCTCGTCGTTGCTTTGACTAAAATTAACACATTGGCCGCGAGACGCTTTATGTGTATTTGCTGTATTGTTCGCCATCCTAGTATCATAATAATAGAAGCTAGAGTATCCTTTATCGTTCATTATTTTATTTCCAAAAAATAAAACGTTCTTTTTTATAAGACGTTTATCATAACATTATCCTTCCGCATACTTGACACCACCGCAAACATTTAAACTCGGCTTATAAACGATTTAAATCGTCGAGCCCGCGCGGCATCCCTCAGAGATTTCAAAGCCAGATATATTATGGAATCGCGCAATTTACAGGAGGTTCAGCGCCGCAGCGACTGTATATACTGCTGATGTGTGTCTTACCTCGGAACTTGGAGACGGCGAGGAGCCGAGGCGAGGCGACTTCCGGGTTCTCATCTACGTCGGTCCGCAGAGGACTCAGGCTCAGGAGTCGCGGAGCTTCCGTGTGGCTTCGAAACCAGCGCATCCTGTAACAAGCGTTGAACAAATGTGTTAAATAGTGAAAGTGATTTTTTTTTATTTTGGCAATTTAATTTTGTAATTATACGTTTAGCGTTGACAATGCGGGATTCATCAGATATGAGGTAATAAAAGGTTGCGAACAACTATACGCTAGATGTATTGATCGATTTAAGCTGATATATAATAAGCTAAGAATGTTTTGTAAGGCTATTATTAAAATTCACTTTTCAAGATTTTATTAATAAAGTCAAGGCTATATACTATACTCTCTATTATACAGTATATACACGCGCGTGAAAGTAAATTGATAACCGAAGCATTTTTTCAAGTGTCTTACAAGGAAACGTCACTTTTAATCTTGTATACATACAACATAAAGCGCGGTATATAATTATTATTAACACGCAAGATTGATTCCCCTCATGAATAATATACTCTGGACACAATAGCGGCAAGATTTAAATATTCTCTCCACGAATTGCATCACACACTTCGACCTTTAAAAAAAAAACGCACTCACAGATCTCAAATCGATTAAACACACATATACACACAAACCAACTCGTCAAACCAGCTAAAATCCAAGACACAATATCAACAGAGAGAATACAGGTATAATTCGCGACTTGCGCAACGCGACGCTATAATACAGCCCCACATTATACGCAAACAAAATAGCGCGCACTATACGCGTCGAAGCGTATATACATTATAGAAAGTAAATACAAGCTCTCTCGCGCGCGCGCGCGACCAGCTAAGCGTGAAGGAAAACCGAAAAAAAGTCACGAGAAGCCCGAGTCTGTCCTTATCTCTCTTTCTTCGACGTATAAATTTCGCAGATAATTACGCGACGGCTTTTCACCGCGCGGACAATGATAAAACACTCGCGCGCTCACTCGCGATAAGCATCTGTATACAGTATATACACCGATTATACACTCACTTGCAGCACGTATACGAAATTTCCCTGAAGCAAAAAAAAAAAAATACAACCAGGGCAACCCATTATTGATAATCACTCTCGAGCGCAGCATTCCAGTCGCGTGGCCCCGCCGCGGTGATTAGCAGGGCCGCGCAAAATTGGCTTATAGGTATACTATATATGCCTATATACATAATATAATACAACAGGCGCGAAAGGCGCAAGAGAGTCAATACGTGCGTAATCGCGTGGTTTTTGCCTCGGTATCTCGCGCTGCTTTATTATCCCGCGAAGGCTGCATACAGCAGCTCTCGCTCTTATCTCCGGTGTTTTTTCTGCCATGAAGCGTTTCGACACTCTCTCTCTCTCTCTTTCTACCTGCTGCTGCTGCTGCTGCTGCTACCGTTGAAGGAATTCCGCGTGCGGCGCTCGAAGAGAGATAAGCTGAAAGACTGACTGCATTATAATAATACATGCGCCGATTCGATAGATTGAATTTTTCGTTTGGTTTATTATTATATGTAGACGTTTTTTTTTTGCGCGCGGTATTATATAGACTGTAAGGGGAATAACGATAAAGCGCGGTGTCGCCGTCGCCGCCTCGTGTTTTGTTAATAAAGTTTTTACGAGCTTTGCTATAATATGTGCGCGCACGCGCGATCACGTTGAGATAAGCTATTTCATTTGTTATATACGGTAATTTTTTCAAGTTCCTTTTTTTTTGCAGGTAAAGTTTTACGCTCGAGTGATGCATCAGTGCAAACATTATTGCGAGGTTTGTTATAGGCACAAGTGTATGGTCTACTGCGCTTGTAAAAGTATTAACAAATTATGATGTATATATTGTGTATCGATTTTTCAGAACCGATATTTTTATGAATATGTATATAGCAGTTTGCTCGGTATAGTTGAAAAAAATGTTGTTTCTTTTCGAATGCATGTAAATTATAGTGTAGTAAGCACATTGTATATATTTATTATTCTTCGAACGAATCAATAAACACGAAATCTAATTACTTTTCGTAATCTACCGCGATTAGCAAGTGCTAACTAAGCGCAATCTAAATACTTTCACACCTGTCATGTAAACATTTCCAGGCCTAACTATTCACGCATGTGCTACTGCAGCGAGAAAATTATGTATTGTCCGTGTGCCTTTTCACAACCGCATTATCATACATGGAAAACAATGGCCGTATTTACAATGACGGCCGCAGTGACACTGACGATGTGTGACATTCGATATCTCTGCACTTATACATATACACGAAAAGAAATCGTATACGTAAAATTTTTCAACTGCGAAATTAAGTCCTATTATGCATTAAAAATTTCGTAACAATATATTAGAAACAAAAATTAAGGTGTTGCCGTTCTCGCCTTGCATTTAGTGCTCTCTCTCTCTCTCTATTTTCGTTATGGCACACGCGGAACCCATAACAAAAAAATTTCCTCCAACTTATGTGCCAGATGGTTAACGAGTTTATAGACACCTCAGAGCGACTTTTCCAATAAACAGCCGGCAGTGCCAAAGCGAACAAAGCTACAACCTTAACGGAACACTGCAGCAGCAGCCTTTTCTTTTTGCACGCGCGCACTTTATTGAGTTGTTAACCCAAATTCGGCGCGTTTTACAAGCTCTCGCGGCAATTTTTTTTTTTTTTTTTTTTGCGCCCCACGCGGGAAAATTACGAGCAGCACGCGTATGTATCGGCGACGATCCGCTGCTGTACGACCAATAAACGCTATACACCGTTGTTCGACTTCTTATACGATCTCTCTCTCAGCTGTGGGCCTGTGGAGTTGGAAAGCCTACGGAGAGGAGATCTCGCGGGAAGAGACAATGGATTTGCTGTTTCGCTTTTGGGAGGCGAGCGAGAGAGTCATTGTCTTGGACTTTGCCATTCTTTTTTTGGTTGACCAAATTTACGGACTGGTAAGTCGTGCGGTATACGGGGGCGGTGACTCGAGTATTAATGCGAGAACGATAAAATGGAAATATCCTCGGAAAAAGTTGGTGTTCGCGGCGATAGTTTTTTATCGGCGCTTCGATCGTTTTTATTGTTATAGTTATATAAATCCGAAATTCTATTTTTTTTTTTTTTTAGTTCCGTGTTTTGTTATTGTTTTATATAATTGTAGTGAAGATCGATACGAACCGTTACACTGAACTACTTAGAGGGATAAGCGAGTGACTTGAAAATTACATTTAATGATGTCGTAAAAGATAATTGCGGCTCATCAATTTTCCAATCATTTTAAGTTGAGATTTCAGACTTTTACGGTTCCCGAGAAGAAATATAACGCTAAGGTTTAAGGCCCTTATTAATATAACCCTTTGGGTTGAACGGTTTCTTTGTAATATTTCATCACATGTTATGCGATACAAACAAAAAAAAAAAGAATGAAAAAATGAGTGTAGCTTGATTAGTGTAATCCGTAAATTTCCGACATTACTTTTGACTGCGATTTAGTTTTACGAGAGGAAAAAAACGATTTAAGATAAGAATATAAGTACAACACTGCTGTACAGTGGCTTGAGTATTTTTAGAGGTGAAAAATTGTAATAAGGAAACAGCTGCAGCGTTATTTTGTTAAAGACTGACGTATTTTTTTCAAGTACATTCACAAGGTTATGTAAAAAAGTACAGTATATACAAACACAAATAAATATACGGCCAAGATAGCATCACTACAAATTTGACTTATTTCAAAGAATTTTTCGGAAAATAATATTTCCACGCAACTGCCTTACGTAAAGTATAAATTGCGTCGTGTCGAATTCCAGCGCAAAAACTACATTTCTCTGACGTGTGACAGAACGACATAAATAAATGCTGCGCGTAGACACGTTTCATTCAGAAACGCCTTATAATAACGAGCTCGGGCGCGGAACTGCATTATAGGCTGAAAGAAAAAAAACATACAACGGCTATAAATCATATCGACCAGTAAAAGGTTAAAGGCTTCGTATACCAGACGCTTATATAGAAGTTGGCGAATCCTCTATTGAAACCTTATAGATATCACGGATATACTTTCACAGCTGGCAGACACACTAATATACTCCTTTACGTAATCTTAATTATAAACGCGACTATTGGAAAACACTGTTACACACCACGTACATCTCGATATAATAATATAATTATCAAACAATGCTTCATTAGAACGACGGACTTGAATTGAAAAAATTTAAAACAGCAAGCCATCATATACAGCTCGCTGCACCATTAAAAATGCAAGCTCGATAAATCGATCCTTTTATACTCATCGCTATATTATATTCCAAACTCAGCTATAATATAATAATAGCCCGTGCGTTTTTTTTTCGAACTCCCTCGATCATCGATCCAATTAACGCCACGCAGACACTCAATCGTATAAGTAAGCAACAATTGCGCAAAACGCACACACATCCCCGATCACGACTCAGACCGAAAGTTGCGCTCCGAAACGATTATGCAAATGACTCGCATAACATGAGACATCGGCTCTCGTCTCTCTCTCTCGGGACCGCCGCAAGCTTATACAAGGGTTTTCGGCTCTACACCTCTTTTTCTTACAAGGTGTACCTATATGTATGTATACGAATGAAACTTTCTCCGCGTGCGCGCGCGCGCGCTCGAATATTATATGCGCTTCACGCGCTCGGAGACTCTCTCGATGGCCGAGTTATTCCCCTTGCGAGCGCAGCCCGACTCGTTTTCACTTTCCATCGAGCCTCGCGTACCCGATCGTGTAATATCGACGCTGCTATATGTTATACTGCTGCAATATATGTACCTAATACTGCAGGAGCACTAATAATGGCAATGGATTAATGGGAGGCATTTTGGCGAGAGCGACTCGTTGCGGAAACCGACGATCGTGTCGCCTGGTATTATATGATCTTGATTAGCTCGTTTGTGTCGCTTACGGCAGTTATAGATCTGATGGTGCGGTGAGAAGGAATATTTCATTATATCCTTTGGGCATTTAATCGAGTCGTGCATTACGTTGTTTGCTGATGTATAGAGGATCGAGAGTGTATTGCGTAAAATCTTTTAATATAGACGAATTTGAATATGATGGTTTTGGGAAAATTCATCGCATCTCTATCAATATTATAGACGTCGAGAATCATTAAATCATATAAGAAATATATGCCTCGACGTGAATATTATATTCGAGTGGTATACAAAAGTTTCGAAAGTATAGGTGCGCGCGTTTTACATTAAAAAAATTATTCAAAAATTGACGCGGCGGCTGACGCAACAAAACGAGCAATAACAAACCAGACGCCAGTCGCCGCGGCGCGACTGCAGTAAAAGCACGTAACGAAATGTTACAAAAATTCAACGGAAAGCAACCTCCCGCAGGGAGAGAAACCGTGCGCGGCTGCAGCTCCGTACATAAAATAAAGTCATATACATATAGGAGTCAATAACAAATATGCGGCTCGATCAGGAACTCGCCTAACGATTCGAGAGCTTATAGCTCGCTGAATATGTATAATATAGCGAAAAAGAAAATCCAACAAAAATGAGCGATTCAATTAAAAAGCTGTTATTATACACTACTCGAGCTCATCACCCGCACTATATATACAGAGGGGAAGAAGAGGCCTGCAAGAAGTTTCTCATTTCCTTCGTCTATTATAACACTCATATAGCAGCATATCCTGCCTGTCTCTCCCAACAAACTCGCGCACAATATTATCCTCCTGTCGAAGCTACATCTCATACACACATATCCGACTGCAGCAGCAGCAGCATCGACTCTCGCGGTGAGAGTGACTATCCGGTACACAGGAGGCCATATACTCCGAAACGAGCGCGAGAGAGAAAAAAGCGGCGCAGACGAGAAAAGCGCCCGAGGCGAGAGAAAGAAGGAGAGTCGGCCGGTCAGCTTCTGAAAACGCCGATGCCGGTCGTCTCTCCCGGCTTTGGAATCGAGTTGTGCCGGGCTGTATAACGAGCGGACTTGACGAGTTACACAGAGGGAGAGAGAGAGAGAGACCGGCACACACACACACACGCGATTTATCTCTCTTGAGAGAGAAAGAGAGAGAGAGAAAGAGGAGGATCGAGAGGAAGCTGCTGCTGCTGCTGCTCCTGTATGCGCCACTTAACGAGTCGCAATGCTATATATATACGCGCGCGTCCGCGCTTTATTAAAAGCTGGAAACACGCGCTGATGGTAATTAACCTTTTCTCGTTAAACCGCAGCGCCGTATTCCTTTTTTTTACAATTTTTTTTTTACCGGCAATTTTGCCTTTGATTTTACTGTGTGCGGCGGTTTCTTTCTTTTTTTTTTTTTTTTTTTTTT
>UCQR01053198.1:23734-36881 GCA_900474235.1 Cecidostiba semifascia
TGCGTGCGGTTAATGGATTTATGTAATTGCCGAGCGCGCGACGTCCTATACCGATCTTTGTGCAGTCATAATTGAGATTACGAAAATATCGGAGTAGTTGGCATGTTGAAAAGTATTTTTAGATCGGCTACCGGTCGATCAAGTTCGTTATTATTTTTTGCGACGCCTCGATTATAAAATGCTATTATAGGTAAGAACGGGAGGAAATGCTATAGATGGCGCACACGGAAATGTTTGAGATGAGAGAATGTGACGGTGTTGTAGTTGGTTGTTGGATAACATATGGGGATCGGCGATTCTCTCCTTTTACGCCGAAGTCGAAAGAATTCGGTGTTGCAAGACATTACTTAATCGACTTTACTGTAAATACTTGCAAATTCGCACGTTTCATCGCGTTTGCATAAACGAGGAATCCATTCAGTGGACACACGCGTTGGCCATCGCCCACGTTCGTTGCGTTCATTATTTTCAAAGGCTGTATATTTATGGATACTGCAATCGATTCTTTGGTTTATTGAATTCGGTCATTTGTTAAATCAATAAAGATGTCAGGAGGAAGACTGTGAGCTACTCCAGCAAGAGTTTGAAGCACTTAGTCACTGGCTTTGATACCATCTCTTTGAATAGTAATAACAAACCATTATATATACGCGATGAAAAAAAAGCAGTAACATTACAGTTATACATCCTTCTCGGAATGAATCCCTGACAAAAAATGCTTTTGTATTCACTAAATGACAAGATCGGAAATCTACATCCAGACACTATACTTGTACGAATGAACTGTATTAGATTGATGGAAGCATATCGGAGTGTCAAGGTGTAAAATTCTTTTTTACAGGTATACAGGTAGTCACACGCGTTACATTTTATTTTATGGGAATTTAGAGCTTTCTAAGCAACAATTTGATAGATTGAATTTAATGGTTATTATGATTGCGATATGATACAGACCACTATCAATTTTCAGCGATAATGAGTTCTTGACCTCTACGAAAAATTCCCAAGAACTTTTCTATTCTCGATTTTTTCTTACACTCTTTCGCTTTCTCAAAGTGAAAGCGTAATAGTTCATTAAAGTATACGTGCGGTTACAATAATCGAAAAAGAAAAAATCGATTGAATTACACGCACTTCGACGTGTCAAATTAAGATAAATTAAGTAAATATTCTTCGGTAATTTCTTTTTCTCATCGAAGCCACGAGATAAACGAGTGATTTATGTTCGGTACACCGAGTGGAACAGTGGATTTATGTAATTCACGCTTCGTTTCGTTGAAAAAGTTCACGAGAGGCGAACGATATGCGTCATTTTTTTTTTCTTTCACAAAGTTAAGTACCATATAAAAGCCCCAGGCCCGTTGTGCAATCGGTGCATTGAGCAAGAATTAATTGGGTGCGAGCATTTTTGTTTTCGATCATAGATATATTATACATATACATTTGGATCCGAGCGTATGTAGCATACTTACACGCGACTCGCATAAATTATTCATAATTATAATTGGAAAACAAGCGTTTCACGACGGCACTCCCGCCGGTATACAGTAATTCATTATTTATGTATTTTCCGTATAGTTTGTACTTTCTGATTCTGACTTTGAAATAAAAAACAACAACATTCTTTCCTGTAATGCCTGTAACAAAGTTACGAGATGTTGAATAAATTTTCATTTAACGTGTTATATTTATCGTTTCTAACCAGTGTATATACTTAGAATCGAGGACTGAAAAAACGGTTAAAAGCTAATCACACAAAAGTCGCCGCAAAAAAATTATAAACATCCATCTGCGAGAAAAGTGTAATTCCTGCCATCATAAATGGCAACTCCATTAAAAATTATCCTATACGAGCGGACCCCATCTGTGTGTCACATTAATCATAACTATATACAGTTAAACGCGCAGACGAGGGAACGAAACGAAACGTCGAGGAAGACTCTCGATTAGCTGATGGAAAGTGACTCTCGGCGAATAAGAAATTCACGAAATTCCGCACATGTCTCGTATGTATATATACATATACGAGCGCTTCGCTAATTAATTCGGAACCACGAGAATATCTACTTTCCATATCAGAATAAATTCCGGGGTGATCGTTAAACACCACAAAGAAAAAAAAAATCATTAGAAAGCGATCGTTTCCTTCGTTTTCACCTTCGACGAGAGACTTTCCCCCCGACTTTTGTTGCAAAAACCAAAACAATATAATAATATAAATGAGCTTATACATTTCGAACAAAAGCATTATTTAGAAATAAATAAGATTTTGAGCGGGCGAGCGCAAAACGATTTCTTCTCTCTCCTATGCAGTTTGATAAATCAATGTCCGGACAGTGAAAGTTCGAGTGCGCTTGTTCTAGTTACGAGCTTTTCACTTGCGCTCGCGGAGATTTGACGTGCGCGCGCGCGCGAGAGTAAGTATACTTATAAGTAAATATTTACCATTCATCTCGTCGCGTCGCGGGAAGAAAGCGCGGCGCGGAAGCAGCGCGCATTTTTCAAAGTTAATCGTCTCATCGCAGCCACTTCATCAGTGTATATATTGTATTATAATAAAATGTATTGTACAAAAATGATGCCATTGAAAGGGAGTCGAAGCAACGAAGCATCAACTCATTGTCCCCGGTCTATCCTTTCTCTCTTACAATATATCCTATAGCCATATATAATATAATATTAAGGCAAACCGCAAAAGCAGCTACTGCAACGATGAAAAGCCGTCGCCTGACCAATTAAAGCATTCCCCAAATTCTTTTCTCATGTATGTATATATGATACCTACATATACATATCCCCTCAGTGATGGCGGCGCAGTAAGTTCATCAAGGCCGTCGCCGCGCACATATTATATAGAGAGAGAAAGAGAGAGAGAGAGAGAGAGAGAAAAAAGGAGGAAGTGCTGCTGCTATATTCTCGCGAGAGAGAAGAGGTCCTTTTATTTCGGTCCGCTGCTGCAGGCATTTGACGAGAGAGAGAGAGAGAGAGAGAGAGAGAGAGCGGCATGCCGGGCATTCCGCGGGGTCGACTAAGCATCGAGCGACTGGACCGCGAGAGTCTGTGTGTGTAGCCAAGAGAGCGTTGCAGTACGCAGACCGATGATCGAAGGTGCGTGCGTGCTCCGACCTAAGGACGAGAGCAAGAGAGCCCAAGGTCGTTGCTCGAAAAGGAACGAGACGACACACACACACTCACAAAGACACACGAAGCATCCCTTCGCTCGTAGTCACAGAGATTTGTATTTGTTGTCTCTATCGCGCGATCGTGTGTGTGTGTGTATGGAAATTTTTTATGATATATAAATATATAAACTTTTTTGCGCCGGCCGAAACTGACGGCGAATTCAAGGATCGTCGGGAGCGACAATCTGCCGTAGCTTTATTATGAAAAGTCCTCGGTCGAAGTGATAAACCGCGTTTGACCTCGGCCAGACTGGCATCTTTCACTCGAGCTCGCCACTGCTATATAGAAGCTGTAGGCATATTTACCTTGCGCGCGCGCGAATTCTTCATATAATACCTATACACATGCGCGCGTTATTATTTATACCAAAGTATGTGCGATGGTGTGGTTAATATTATGTTTTTGTAAAATTAGAAAACGATTTGCGAAAACTGTTATATCTATTAAGTTGTTGCGACACACGACTGATGTGTATTATATAGAGAGGATGAAAATTGATGTATTTTGTTGAAACTTTTGCTACTTTCACCGAGTGCTACATATGCCTATTACGATTCTAGGCAGTTATGCAATTGGATTCTTGTCCCACACGTCAACGCGAAAGATTTTAATTTTACCCGAGTGCGCGTATGCCGTAAAATTTCTCTTCGCGCGGGCACATATAATATCTACTGCAGGACAGAGAGAGAGAGAGAGAGAGAGAAATGGCGAGGGCTTTGATTTATCGCGCGCTTTGAGTGAGTTATGCCAGCGTTGACTGAGCAAATTTCCTGAGTAATTTTCGTTTTGTGCGGGAAAGATTTAAATCTATTAATTTTAAGGGTCGTTTTGTATATCTTCCCGGATAAAGTACATACATATAGGTAGAGGCGCAGAGAGTGGACGGGGTATTTGTATATGTGTACACAAAAAAGAAGCGAGCTTTGTTTGTTTTTTTTTTCGTTTGGCATAGCGGAATGGTTTTGATATTCCGCATTGATAAAAATAAACGATGATGTTATCGCAGAAAAATTTAATACTAAAAGTCATATGACCGTAAAATTTCATTCTCGTAATAATATACGACGGAAGAAACGTTTATTTTTCTGTCTTACGCGATGTCTATTATGTATGTGTGCGCGCGCGTGTGTCTGTTTCATGATCAAGGCTCCAGTCAATGAATATATACGAAAGGCTCATAATTGCTGACCAATGAATTTTTGATGGATTGATTATTTCGAACGTGATTCAATGCATGTGTATATAATTGTGTATTACACGCGTGAGAACATTATCTCGAAATTACCCAACATCTCATTGATGCAAGCTGTTCACCAATTTTTTTTTTTTTTCTGCACCTGAATATTCTTTCACAATACGAGACTATAATATTCCGTTGCGCTGCATCAGAATATCATTTAATTTCAGTGTAAAAAATATTCTTCAAAAAATAATAATACCATCGCTTCACATAATCCAAGAGGATACTGGATACAAAATTTTATATAAATATTCCGTTAGGACAAAGTTGAAAAGAGAAGAAGGCGCGAATGCGTAAGGTCGAAAAAATGCGCTTGAAAACGAAGTATATTTCTTTCTCCTATCTCACAGGACACAATGCGTGCCTCCACCTTCAGTTATAGTATACGAGCATTAGAGGATCGTCCGAGCTTGGTGGACCGTTGCAGCACGAGTAGTAGGAAGAAGTCGATATAGGTATACCTATATATACACAAGCGGACGGATTCCCGGCGTTATTCCAACTGCATCAGCAGCAGCAGCAGCATCCTTTTGTGACGTGAGTATATAGTTATACACACCCGTCTGCGAAGAGCTTTTTCTCTGTAGCGCGAGGGAGTAGGGAGAGCAGTTTTATCGTCCGAGAGACGGGCTGTTCTCTCTCTCTCTCTCTCTCTCTCTCTTATCCGCGATGGCTTATCGCACGCGAGAGGAATAAGGAAAAAAAAATTTATCAGGGAAGCGCGCCGAGTTGCTTTCCGCGCGCTAAGTGCTCGGGAATATAAGGACCGAGGGAATAAGGAGTAGATACTTTGTTTGGAGGTCGTTTCAGGAATTTCTTAATTATGCGGGGAGTACATAAGTCCTGCCTTGGGCACTCTATCTCTCCCTCGCAAGAGAAAGAGAGAGAGAGAGGATGCTGGGAACGGAATATGGAATTTCTGCTTTGAGCTCTTCGTAGTTTCAGGATTTTCGTTTTGGTTGTGGCGCGAAGGAGATTCGCGGGGAAATCGGTAATGATCATCGCTGAATATTTCTCAGTGATTCAGACGCGATCGCGTGTGTGTGATTCAACTTTTGTTACTCACGCGTGTAATCGAGAAGAAGTTTTTGTATCGACTCGCTGGACCCAAGCCTTATGTCTTATTTATAATATGAAAAGTACACAGCAGCAATACAAAAAGACATTCTTTTGTATTATATTATATGGTTTCAATTGAATTAGTTGGAATGCGATTTTGCTACGTCGACCGAAGACAAATGCGTTAGAAAGACACTTTAAAGGGCTTAATTTGCCGCACACGCTTAAACACAATTACAAAAGGCTCGCGTATAATCGCGTCAATTTTTTTTTCACATAATTATTACAAACACAATCTGACTCACACCGCTGACATGCACGATGCTCGGGTATATATAACATTCGAGAGACATTGAGGAAAAGGCCCACCACGAGACGCAATCGCTGTTGCTTGGTCCGCGATGACGTCAGAGCCTTCTTCGATCGTGAAAAGACACTTAATACATCGTGCTCTCGCGCCGCGCGAATAAATTAAACGAATAAATTTTCGGAACCTCCGAAATTCCTTTTCGAAAGGCTACACTATGTCTCTGCGCTCAATTAATTTTCCGCGGCACTCATTATATAGGTGTATATATATATATATATACGCGGAAGGGACTTCCAAGAAGTGGAGGGTAAATAAACGAGTTTTCGTTGATTATCTAAATTGTTTGCGCTTCGTGTGTAATAACACTTGGAGTTTATTGTTATATGCTCTTGCAAATTTTTAATGAGCGTCTACATATAATATACTGGAATGTCTATTGGGAAACCGCTTGCAAACGCACTTTAAAAAGATCCAAAGTCTCGTTAATTATAACTTATACTCGTATACGTGCGCGGTTGATAAATCCTCAGCGAAGATAAAAGATTACGCTACAATGTTATCGTAACAGCGCATACACACACATCACAAAGAATCAGTACTATGCATTTGTAAGATAGTATTTTGCAAAGTTTTAAAACCGTAATCCTATTGCGTTCAACGGTTATAATTATAGATTACGAGAGATATTCCCTCTTTAAAACCACATTTCCAAGCTGTTCTCCATGCATTGCTACTTCACTTTACACACTACTACTCGCGCGTCAAATTAATCCGTCAGAATTATACGCACACGTATATATACACGGCGAAACAAGTCAATCAAATCTCACGCCGAGAGTTTATACACGAGCACTTGCGTATATGTGTACCTACTTCACACGACAACACATCTCTATATCTCTAATTTCCAAACATTGATCCGATATCTCTCGCGTCGAGACAATGTCATCGTAAAACTCTTGAACACACAATACACATGCAGGCAAGAGAAAAGCTGAATTAATCAATCTGTCGCACAGAGATGACAAAATTTATATATACAATATTTTCAACGCATGCGCACCGAGTGTCGTATATTTACTTATATAGAAACTCGCGGCTGCTTTCTTTTTACTCGCGTATACACACGCCGATATATGTCGTTCCATTCTCCGCTTCAGGCGGAGAAAAACTCACGCCGCGACTTATTCGAATATATGTATAGAGATATATTATATAGGCGTAGAGTCGTCTCGCGGTCTGTGGTTTCTTCGACGAGACGATCAAAGTTCAACTCGACTGCGAGGACATTGCCATTGCTATACACGTCCCTTTGAGTGTGTCGTATAGGGATTTGTTTTTATCTGACATGAGATGGATATTATAAGCGAATGTATAATTGCATCATGTCGATCGGTCTTTATGGGAGTGTATGTATGTATATATAGGTAAGTATGGATACGATGTACGTTTTATACGAGTTCGAAAAGTATTGAGCTTTTTTACGAGTGAGAATGGTGCAATGCCCATCCCCATTGTATGTTATAGCGATTGATTTCGAAACGATGGTTAAACGATCGTTAGAGATCTTTCGCGTTTCAAGAATAATCGATATATTTTCCCACTGGAATGGTATAAGGAGTAATTACGCAAAGCTTCAGTGGTATTTAGTACTTTCGCTGTAAAAATTATTTCTTTTTTCACCCGCAAGTACACACCGGAGATTTGATTACCTGCAGATGTGGGTACGATTATGTTGTTGTTGTTGTTGTTGCTTTTTTTATCGCATTTCGAGAGCAATACATATTTTTCAGTCTTAATTTTATTTAATGAATCATAAAATGAACCAGCCGAGTTTTTTTTATTCCTACTGTTCCATATATCCATCAGTTATATAGTTATAATGAGTCAGCGTTATTCTTCGATACAGTGCTCCATTAGTAAGTGCTATAGATTTTGTATCCATTTGAGAATGAGATCTATATAAGCTTCGGAATTCGATGATTTCCCTTACAGGAATACACATCATTAAATTCATTATTTCTATTCACTCAAAACAAGACGCACAAGCAACGCTAATGGTTCGCCACCCAGTCTTCACTCAAGCTTACATGAAAAAACGATCAATAATAATAACCGATTTCCAAAGATCGGTACTAGAACTATATAAAAGTCCAATCACATTGAGCCGAAAGCCTTCACGCTTCACCCTTTTGAAACATTACATAAAAATATAAGTCACAGCATCGCCACACATCACTGGGTAGATCTGATTTCGTTCGATCGCGATACCGATCTCCGCAGCATCGCAGATCGCGTGTACACCGCGAGCACGCGGATTATGTTGTGCTCTCGTATTTTACTATATACCTATATATCCCCACCGCCTATGTGTATCTATATATATATATATATACTGCACAGAGAGCAGCAGCGGGATATGGATTACAGCCTCGCTGCTGCCGCTGCCCAGGAAGCGTGAGCCCATCCACGCCGGCAGCTGCAGCGCTGACCACTGCTGCAGCAGCAGCAGCGATAACGGGACGAAACTCGCGGGGAAAAAATCTCGTCTACTATACGGTGTTCGCGCCGCTGTATAGAGGCGCGAGTAGAGCCTTTACAATTATATACGACGACGCGTATACGTATACGTAGGCACAGCAGATGGAAAAACCGTTCTGTGTGTTGCTCCGTTTTTGCGGTTCCCCAGTCAGCAGACGGGAAAACACGCGTAATACGTGAAATCTGCAAGAGCATGGTTGAGAGAGTAGAGAGAGAGAGAAAGATACGGCTAGACCAACTGGGCGTGGTTCATGTCGGGCTTCCTTAGCTCGTTTCTATTATATGCGGGGATGACGTTTTAACGGTTATTTGTTAGACTCCGGCGTGCGCAGCGTTTGATGCTCATTGGATTGTATATTATACTTCTTTTTTTTTTCGTAATTGCTTGTAAGGCTGGATTGGAGAATAATAAACATAGTTTGAAGTTTCGATGCGAATGTTTACAAAGAAATCGGACGGTATATATGATGAGAATCCTTTTTTTATGGAACGGGAAAGAAGCTTGATTTATATTTATGTTTTCTGATCGACCGTGAGGATAATTTTATTGGCTTCTAAATTATAATAATTATTAGCTATATATTAATGAATGCGCATAAAATATATATATGTATACCGTAATGGATTTCTGCGTTAGCCATATACTTTGTTTTTCACATAGTAATAGTAATATATACTCAATTCATACACGAGTCTCATCGAACTTATATCCGAGTATCAAGATTTCAATTGCTTCCAGAATCTAACTAAATTCCAGCAGGAAAGTTCAAGCGTGCTCTCGTGTACACCGTGAAGAGAGAATATAACTTATATCACACACGAATCTCCCCAGAAATGCCTCTATATATACCCAACCCACACAAGCTTATCGAAAAATCGAATCTCAAAACTAATTACAAAACTTCCGCCACGACCTCTGAAAAATATATCCATGACCTCTCGACCTCACGAAAGCATATCCACACGTGACTATAAATCGAGCCGCGCACTGCATTGCAGTAGCTTTTGATCTCTATACCTCCGGTGCATAAACAATACCACAGCGCGGGTAGTTTTCGATGCAACCTTTGAACTGCGAAGCCAAGAATATAAGGTATATCCCGGAAAAGCCAGACTTCACCGGTTACAGGACTGCGACGAGATTCACATCGTTAACTCTGCGCTCTCGTGAACGTTGGTGTGTATATGCGCTATATATACTTTAATTAAAAATCACGATCGCGCATGCATTGTTCCCATGGTTTCCCTTTCGCGAGGAGGAACACACACGCCGTGAGTAAATGACCGGAGGAAGACGATAATATGTCGAGAATCGCTATTAGGATCTTTTATTTCAATCGGGAACTTATAATTCTCTCGATATATGATGTGGAAATAATTGATTGAATTAAAGAACGTTAGAGGTATTATTATCTCAGTTTTGATCGGATGAGGACGTGAACGAACTCTGATTGAACTCTTAATTTATATACGCTTTTTTCTCGAATTTTAATGAGCCATACAAAAAAATAACCCGATTTCACTAAAGCCAGAGAACCCGTCTCACCAGGGGGCCTGACTTTAGAAAATTATTTAAATCAATATCGTTGGTCCGTATCTGGCCGTAATGCGGTAAATGGACATTCTGCGTTTCTCGTTTTTGTATACAGATCCTTTTTCTATAAAAAATAGATTAAAAGCTCTAATAATAAGTAGCACATTATATATGACACTTATATTTTTTTTGTTTAATAAAAAGGAAGCTATTCGGTGTGGAATCACTCATTGACGTACGCGCAAGATAATACATAATGACTGCACTAAACGCATTTTCACGCGAGCTTAATTACTGAGAAAGAAAGTGTTGAATAACGCAGAGAACCATTCACGGCGAGTAGAATAAACCGGGCTCGGTAAGACATTATTTAATCAGCATCAATCGTGTTTTCCTCTCGATTCTCTCCATATATAAAATACATATCCATCAGATTAACGTTCGCATCATCTCAGTCCTAATTATTCCCAGCTTCATTCCCGCTTTAACGAAGACGAATCGCATACACAAATATCGTTTCGGAGCCTCTACTTACGTCAGAGGACGCTCGAGTATATATGGGACACACGATTTCCCGCCAAAAAAGTACGCTGGCCCAAAAAAAAAAGTATCGAAAAACATCGTCGCCCGCACGTGGGCGCTCCGGTTTTTCTCACAGTGTCTGCAGTATTACAGGGGGATATAAAGGAGGCCTCTCTCGCGCGGAATTTCACTTCGTCTCGCGCGGTGCAAGTATAACCTCTTCCTCGAGCTGCCTTTTTTTCTCCCGGCGCGCGCGTTA
The DNA here is from genome assembly GCA_900474235.1 of Cecidostiba semifascia. Lineage (NCBI taxonomy): Eukaryota > Metazoa > Arthropoda > Insecta > Hymenoptera > Pteromalidae > Cecidostiba > Cecidostiba semifascia. Next base: position 34,383 of record UCQR01053198.1, read on the forward strand.
CATTACTCACGCGGCGGCTTTGCGTAACCGCGCGCTCGCGCTCGTTATCTCATAAAGCTATAACACCTCGTCCCGGTGAATTTCTGCCGCGTGATACGATCTGATGCAGGAAGAAGAAGACGACGAAGAAAAGTGCCGATCGTGTGCGCGTCTCGGGAGAAATGGCAATCTCGGTCACCTCCTTTGGCTCTTTCTCCTTCTGTAATATACAGGCAGTATAATAATATATACTGTGGTTGTGTGTATAGGTATATATTGTCCGGATCGCCGGCATTGATAGATGCGAGCGTTTACCGCGAATACCAAAGCGAACAATGAATCGAGTTTAGCATATAGTTGGCTTCTTGAACCTTTGGCTCGTTGAGAGAGAAAAAGAGAGAGAGAAGGATATGGAACACGTCGTGGTTTCTATTTGTCGATTGAATATATGTGCGTGTGTGAGTGGAAATTGTTGGAAATGGCAAGTGACTTGACACTATTTACTGTGGTGCAGATGAATTGGTTCGAGGATCTTTATATATTTCTGGAATTATGAATTTAATATAGTCGAAGCGATGCTGTTACGTATACTCATTATGTATACAAGTCATCATGTTAATATCATATTTAAAATGATATAAAATCTGCTCTTATTGTCCATCTTCCCATAGTAACTATACATTTTCCAGTCTAATGTGTATCATGAAGATATATCCGGTATACACTCCTGCTTACTTCATTGCGATTAGCCTTATGTATAATAATTTTCTCTCGTGTGAGCTCCTTGGATCGGAATTTTCCAGGTGTGCGCGCATCTCGAGCTTATATACATGTATATATAGGTAGAGGTATAGTGATGAAGGAGAGTTGGCGCGCACGAGAGTATAGGAGATCGTTACTGTTCCGAAGCGCTCGTTATTAGTGCCTATGCGATTGTAAGACTAGATATAGAGTTCGAAGCGAGTTTAGCGAGCGATTTTAGATAAATTACGTGTATTATGGTTGAATTATTGCATTCCTCCAGTTATATATGCCCGCAAAGTTTTTCAACTTTTTATTATGTGGGTTAAGTGCGTCTCGGTTATAAGTACTTTTCTAGTTTTTCTATATTCTATTCAACGACAACTTTCTAGAATTACTTAATTCCGAAATTCAAATGCGGTTCGATTATTTTTTGTTTAAGAAAGCGTTTGTTTATTGACGTTGAATCTGTGTCGCATCACACTTTTGCAAAGTAGCACGCGTACAAATAATACTTTCTAATAAAGAAACGATTTGATAAATTTTATCGTGGATGAAAGTATTTCATGTACATAACTAGATTAATTACAGGAAAATCATATTTTTTAGAAGATTTCTATAGTGCAACGTAAACATTAACTTATACCGATCATCCGCTCAAAAACAAGGTTCGGTAGCATTCGGGAGATCTTTTGACAGACTCAGCCTATATACACAAAACGCCGAATCACATCATTACAGTCTGCACCTACGCTTTTTATCCCAAAAACCATCATATACGATTATCTTGAGTTATGCTTCGTTTAATAGTCAAATCGTGTATATATACAAAGGACGTCTAGTAAAACTAGTTTCGGCGTCTCTCATTAATGCGGCTACCAAAGCGATGATGTATTCACTATAGCAAACAAACTTAACCCGACTCTTCTGGGATATTCCTGAAGCGACTTGAAAATTAAAGAAATTCAACTTTCACCCGTCGCCGCGATCGGTCAGAAAATGCAATAAGCGGTAAGGCTCTCTCCTGAGGTCGTATTATAAAATAATCCTTTGTCCGTGTACAATATAATAGCGATTTATCGTCAATCGCCACACTGCACGGCCTTGCCGCAGTCCACTTTCTTATCAACCTCCTCCTCCTCCTCCTCCCTCTTGCTCCTTACGGGCAGCACAACCTACCCACCAGCTATTTTATATACATGTAGGTATATAAACCCACACAGAGAGAAAGAGAGAGAGAGAGAGAGAGAGAGAGAGAGACGCTCGTTCGTCGACGCTGCACAGGCCGATAATAAAAAAAAAGTCCAGCGAGGTACTTGCTCCCTTCTCTCTCTCTCTATATATATATATATATATATACTATAACTGACCGCAGAGAACGCGAGGATAACGACAAAAGCCACTGCACAATGCACACACAACCACTCACCTGACACCTGCGTATACGTCGCGTCGTGTCAGCCGGGCATACCAGTCGCCGTTCCCTCTCGCGTTGTATACTATCTATATATATGTATATAGACACTTGTATGGGGTTGTGCGCTGTGTGTCCCTCGGCGATCAGATCGAACGTTGCTTATATACAGTGATAAGTGTAGATATATATATATATACACACAGGGCGCACCGGTTTGTCGAATGAGTGTATTATAATATAGCCGAGGACGAGAGGCTGCTGGTATCGCGAGGTGCACTCCGGACCAGCGCGCAGAACGGACTGACGGGCTGCTGTTGTAACATCGCACGCGCGGCGGCAGCGGCTGATGCAGAGTATAGAGA
>UCQR01053202.1:4413-16287 GCA_900474235.1 Cecidostiba semifascia
AATTCATGCTATCTGGGTTCAAGAACGAAGTCTAAAAACATGAACTATATTAGTTCTTAAAAAGCTACAAAAAAAAACACTGAATTGAACACAAACAATCTCCAAAATATTTGGCGTTTCACATCCCGACCTCTACTTTTTTTCTTTCTTTTTCTTGATTCTCACCCTGTGTGAACATTTTTACCCTTAAGACTTAGTAGCTTCTAAAAAAAGCACACTCAAAAAGGCCTCGACTGATCGTACGCGATCTTCCGAACAAATGTCTTTCTCGTTATTTCATCATTTTACAAATTGTGCGCGATTTGTACATTTCGTATACCTATAATCCGCGAGAATAAATGTAAAGAGTTTAGATGTCAACGATGGTGCAATAAATAAACGATTGATAAAAATACAAAAGCTGCTCCAAAACACAACAATGTTAAAGAAATAAAAAAAAAAGTTCGCTACTTACTGAGTAGTACAACCTTCATGTCACAAATCACCCGGAGGAAAGTGCTTTTTCTTTGAAAATATCAATATTGCAAAGTTTGAAAGCAAGTATATCTTAATCACTATGGCAACTTCTTCAAACTAAATTCTAACGTTCAATCTTGCAATATGAATATCGAAACAAATAAAAGCAATATTTCAAGAGAGCTATTCTAGTCTCGATAAATTTACTCCGATGTCAATAACTGACATTCGTACGTAATGAACCCTCGGTCAAGAAATAGTCGAAAACAAAAATCGTTTCCTTTCTACTCTTAATCTTATCAAGGATCGTAAGTTGAAAAATTGCTCGGTCAATGATTCCAAAAACGCGAGAACGAAAAAAGAAAAACTTTCGCTTTTCCTCTAAACGGCAGCGGTATCTTCGGTATTTCTCAACAGAGCGGCAGCCTTCACGACGTCACCTCCGCACTGATTCAGCATGACCTTGCAGTCCTCGAGGCCCACGAAGTTGTTCTCCTTCTTCAGCAGTCCCTGTAGTCTCTCGAGTTTGATGGCTGCGAGAACGTCCCAGTTCGTGACGTTTAGCGCCGCCACGCACGACTCTGGCGTCGACTGCTCGTGCAGGACTTTGAGCATGATTCGAACCTACAGCAGTGAAGATGACAATTGTTAGTTTAGCATGTCGTTACATTTTTTTTTATAGCTTATGATTTTTTCCCCATGAATCTTTTATTTTTCAACTCATCGAGATTTCTCATTTTAAATTACTTGGTATTTTTCTTACAACAAGAAAGTTTCCCTTTCATTTCACGTGACCAAGCACAACGCAAAATAGGAATCTAAATCATTTCACGAAAACTCTCAACGTACCTCGTCAGACTGTTCGCCATTTCTCGGACCGCGTGTTCTGCGCGAGTTAGGTCCATCGCAAGCAAACTCCAGCAGATCTTCACAGGATACATGGTCGCTCGTCCTCGTCATCGTTTCGCCCTTGTCGTTCTGGGTTTGCTGCTGCTGCTGTTGCTCACTCTGCTGCTGCTGCTTCAGCCTGTTGTACACCGAAGAGTTGGAGTTAAGACACGTGGGTGTGGAGTTTCTGCTGACCTCCGCAGCTTCCGTGGCCTCGGCGACGATTTTACGAGTCGCCTGCTCGATGACGGGCTGAGTGCTGGCGGCAGTCTGCGGAGAGTCAAGGCGCGGACTGTCCGTAATAGTACTGTCGTCCTCGTCGCTGTCGTCCTCCGCAGCATCGCAGTCGATAAGGTTCTCGGAGAATTCGAGGAGATCCTCTGAGATGACACTGCAGCGCTGCTGGCTTTTAGAGTCGTGGTGGTCCGATGGAAGCGAGTCCAGGGCAGCGAGTTCGGAATCTATGCGACGTTCGAATTCTTCGGGACTGTAAGAATAACATCTTATTAGACTGGGATTCAGTCCTACGAAATATTTAGTTATATACCAAGAAGTTCACATGGATTCTCACCTATTATTAGTGAGCTCCGGTGAGGCGACATCGCTCCTCGAGACCGGCCTCTCCGTCCCCGCACTTCCAGCTCCACCACTACTACCGCTACCAGCAGCTGCTCTGTCCTCCGGTTCCTCCGCAAATGCTGAGAACCTTTGCATACCGTCGACCTGATCCTCGATGGTCGGACTCGATACCGCCTGCATCTTGGCTAAGGTTCTGGTGACACCTCCACCGGGTATAATGAGCGGATGCTTTCTCTGATGTCGGGGAAGACTGGACTTGGGCTGAAGAGTCTTAGATCTGTCTCGAGGTGGTAGCGGAATGGGGTTCTCGTCGATGCCGCCGACATTGCCCTGGTTCTGGTTGTTCTCGATTTCCATCGAGTGATGGTGCCTGTTCAGGGTTAGACTCTGCTGGTGCTGTGAAGGTATCGGAGGGGGAGCTTGAGACGGTGCGGGTATCCGGAGCTTTGGAAGCGTTCGCGCGCCGCTGCTGTGGTGGAGACCGTCCAAGTGGAAGCTTCTACTGCCGCCCTGTTCAACAATTTATCGATGTTTTATGAAAAAGTTTTTACAATAAAAAAAGATGAAAGAAATGAACAATTTTACCTGCTGATGATGCAGATGTTCGTCGTCGCCTATCCCAGACCCAACGACAGCCGAGGCGACACTGAGCGACGACACCGCGTGTTTGTTTCCCCTGATTCTGGGCCTGACTATCGGCAAACCCGACCTCAACATCCTCAAAGGATTGGTCTCAGCCGGTTCCGGGACAGCATTACCGTTCGCTCCGGCTATCGGTGTCTCGACCAGACTGTTGTACACCTCCTTGGCTTCCTCCGACAGCGTCGCCTAGACAGCAACAGACACCATAGCCGCAGGGGGAGGGTAGGCGTAATGTGTGACCGAACGCAAAATAAAAATCAAACCGTCGAAATGAATGAACGAAATCATAAACTCAAGTAAGGTCAAACAAAGAAAACATAAGAAAAGAAACGAAAATATAAAGAAGAATTGAAAATAAGATATATGGAGAGAAAGAGACATAAAAGCGTGTGAGAGGCACGAGTGCGAGAGCGCAGAGGGTGTGAGGATTGCTTTTTTTTGATGGACTATTCGTTGTTGCTTTCGAATTATCCGTCTCTCGTGTCGATAACCGCGTGTATATTATGATAATGCCCATTTAAAAATGAAATGTGTCTGTCTGGTGTGTTATGTATATGTACAAGAACTTCTCAACGCGCGACTTGGATTGTCTGATTAAAAACGAGGATGATTACAAAGAGACAAACGAGCTTCTACAGATTCTTCCGACGAGCCTTATACACTTAAGGTATATATAATAAAATATACGGAACTCCGTCCTTTATATGTTATATATCATATACGTGCGAGTACAAAATCTAATCTCAACGCGTACAAATGTATAAATACGAGTATCAAAAGGTGCCGACACTGACTCTGTCGTTATTATCATCATCGTCGTCGTCGTCTATTATACTTATAACTTACGCGAATAATAATAGTAATAATAATAATCGCATGCATTGCATCGTTCGCGTTCTCTCTCTCTCTCTCTCTCTCTCTCTCTCTCGCAAGCTCGATGAAGCGCCGCATTCTCAAGATGCCATATTTACAGTCCTGACATCGCACACAACGATCATATGGCAGACGATGCAAAGGTTCGTTCCTTTGTATACCCTTGCATCCTCCGAAAAATCACACTTAATTAACGACATACCAGAGAATAAAAAAGATAACCATCACCACGACGTACAAGAGTTAAAAAAAAAATATACAAACAAAAATACAGTCTAACGATCAGCTCTCACGTAAAGCCCGCGTCGCAGAGACGCCTGAGGATGCGGGCAAGGGTGGACGGGAAGGGGACGGTGGTCGATCACTAGGGAGCCGGAGACGGAGGGAAGGTCAGGATGTCGCTGCTGAACTCCGGGTACTCCGAACTGGTATCGGAATCCAAATCCGAGTTGCTGGTGAAGGTGATGCTGGAGCTCGGCGCGCTTTCCGGCCAGGAGATGATGTTGTTTCTGGACGAGAACGGTGGTGACAGAGAGTTCAAGAAGCTAGTCGACGGTGGCGGAGACTTTCCACTGCTCAGTTCTAACGTTGAGAAGCCTCTCGCGGAATCCGGGTGGAGGAAGGCCTGGTGGTGATGAGCTGCTGCGGCTGCCGCAGCCATGGCCTTCTGGTTCTTGAAGTTGAGGCGCAGGTTGTGGGGCATACGCTTGTGACGACGTTTGAACCTCAACCTGCCGCGGATGTCTGTCTCCGAGTGGGACACCGAGTCGGAGTCCTCGCTGGAGTCGTTGGTACCCGGGTGAAACGATCTGCGTAGATTCTTCATGTGAGGTCTGCGGTTCTCCGACAGGGATGAGGTTCTGGGTCTGAAGACGTTGGCGTTGCTCTGGATCTTTTCCACGAAGATCTCGGTTTTAGCGATACCGGCGACCTTACGCTCGTTCTGGTACAGCTTTGGAGGTTCCAGAATCCTCTGGTGCATGGTTGGACTGCCAGAACTGCCATTGCTCTGCTTTGGGATGTTAAGGTCCAAGTGTTTCGGCTTCTGGGGTGGTTGTTGCTGTTGAATGGGACCACCGAGGTTTCTCGTGTTCTGCGCGATGTTCTTGCCCAGCTGGATCATGTTCTGGGTCAACTTGCCGAAACCTAGGTTCAAACCTGACTGCAGTCCTTTCTTCGAGTCCAGGTAATTCTTGACGCTCTCGAGACCAGACACCTCGCGCTGATACTTCTCCGCCAGGAGCTTGCTGTTCAACTGCTGTTGATTGTGGTTGAGCTCAGCGTCTGACTTTCTACGCAATCGTTGCACGTTGACTCTCAGACTCTCCGAGCTGCTGTACACCGGGGAATTCCTTTTCTCCGGTTCCATGAACAGCGGGTTGTTAGAAATGGCGTAAGGATAGTCGTGGCCATGACCGTTGCTCTGGTGGCCGTTAGTCTGCTCGTTGTATTTTCTGAAGCTCTGTATGTTGATCCTTACGGCTTCCAAGTTACCTCTGGGACTGTCCGGAACAGTCGTCTTCATGCTGTCAGAGGATCCCGCGCTGTAAACTCCACTCTTTTGAAGACTCTCGTGATGCCTTGGACTGAAAGGAGCCGGTCTTTTGTCAACAGCTTCAAGCTTAGGTAGGTCAAACTTCAGAGGTGGTGGCTTATTGTTGGATGAATTGCTCATTCTGTTAACCTGAGATGTTGCAGCAGCGGCTGCAGCTCTGTTGTTCTTCTCACTCAGCATTATACCGAATTCCGGGAAGTTGGCCAGAAAGGCATTGCGACAGGACTGCTCCAGTTCGTTGATCTTCTGTTCATCCTCGTAAGACAGTTCATCAGAATCCAGAGGACAGTCAATACTAGCCTCCTCGTCAACATACTTTGGCTGCTCAAAGTACCTGTCTACGTAACTCGTGGACACCCTCTTCGACTCCTCCGGAAATTCAAAGTTACCCTTTCCATTCTGATGATGATGGTGATGATAATGATGCTGCTGCTTAGCCTCAAACTCCAAACAACTAGCGATGCTCTTCCTATGCGAGTTTCCGTTCTCCAAAAACTCGCTGCTCTTCACGAGATTCTGCCTCGTAGCCGATGCGTTATCCAGAATACTTGCGTCGAACTCCACATCGACGTACGACGTCCAGGCGGTGGGTTTGGTCAGCAGTTCTCTGGACTTGGCGAAGCAGAACTCGGCCGAGGCCTTATCCCAGAGGGGAAGTTTAAGGGTTGACGGGGCACCTAGGGATTCTATGCTCGACACGGTGGAGGATAGGGACTGCAAGCTCGAGCAAAGCCACTGCATGCGACATTCCGGTGTGTGAGCGAGTGTGTGAGGTGCGAAAAATCAAGAGAAATAAAATAAACGAGAAAATCAAGAGGAAAGGAGGGCAAGAGGGAGTACGTTTGCATTAGTATCGACAGATTAGTAAGCGTAAGATTCGTTTGTTTTTTTATACAGAGATGTTAGTTGCACTTGGCTTCTTAATCGATAATCTCTTTACGAGCTCTAACGTGCAAGTAACATAATTTTTTTTTATCAGATATTCGTTTCAATGAATCCACAACGATCGGGGTCAGAGTATTGTGTAACTTATATACGGGCAAGAAAGTATTATGTTATTTATATGCTGTAAATGTTAGTATGTATATATGTGATTGGTTTAATATTATATGATATGGCGAAATCAAAGGCTTAAATGAAATGATATTTGTTAATGAAAATTAGTGAAAGAATAAGTAGAAACTTAAATTATACCAATTGTGTGTATCTGTTATTTGTTTTAAATAAAGTAATTCAAGAATATTTGGCTTATTGTTACTTTTCACCACACATCACAAAGTAAGATAAGCCAAACAAAAATCGCAACTTATAAAAATCATAAATTGAAACTCAGGAGTAGAGTCCACTACTTTCTAACAGAATAAAAGTCGCACTTGCGTAAAAACGAAGCAGACTCCACTCCCAAACCAAAGATGCAAAAAAGAACCAAAAAAACTCAAAAAGTATAATGTACCTGTATGTCAGGTATACTGGCTGCCTCCTCTGAAAAGTGTCGTCTGTCGGGTTTCGGACTGTGTTGATGTGGCAACTTAAACGAGAACTTGCGTCGTCGCGAGGGACTGGATGGCGTACGCGGCGAGTGACCCGAGGCGTTCGAACCAACACCACCAGCACCGCCAACAGCACTACTGCCACCGAGAGCGTCCTGCGGGTGCTCGAGGTCCGTCATCGAACGCGCCGTCAATTCCTGCGCCATGGCGATCGCCGAGTACAGCGTTTTCTGATCGGCCGCCGAGATCGGCTTCACCTTCTCGACGCGCAACGAAAAAACAAAACATAAGAGATGTGGCCGGATTTCGGAGTTTCGCGAGATTTTTTCTGTTTTAATTGGTAATTATCGTTGCTGATGCTCTGGTGTCGTAGCAGAATATCAAGAATGAATTACCAATGGACAACAACAAAATGATAAGTATAGAATGACGGTAGAGCGAGTATGAGATGTATAACTATGAAGCCTCCGGAAGCCAGCTATAAGCGTATAACTTTTGAGAAGACTGCTTCTCTTTGCTATAGATGATGCGACACTTTTTTTGAGGACTTGCCATGAGGGAAGCGACAAAAACATGTACATAATAAGTAAATATATAGTATATAAATGCGAGACGCCATTCATAATCAATGAGTACGAGAAAAAAATGAATAAAAAAAGCGACGGATTGTTGTTCTTGATATGAATGAGTCGAAACTAAAAATACATAAAACAAAAGTGTACTGTACATTTATAGGACTCACGGTCGCTTGCTTCTTTTTGCAGCTCTGCTTCGCCTGAATCTCGCGCAGCTCGTTTCTGGCATTGCTCGACTCGTGTTCGGTCGGTACCGGGTGACCCTGAGGTGGTGGTGGCGGCGGCGACGATCCTACGTACAGTCATATTTTACTATTAGATGAACTAAATTTAAAGTATGATTATATTACTACGAACGCGATTTACCCAGCGATCTGAACATCTGATCCATCTCGTCGAGGAGACTGGGGCCAAAGTCGAAGCTGAGAGGTTTGTCGAATCCTCTCGGACTCTCCTGGTTCTCTTCGTCGCTGATTTCATGGTATTCGTGATCGGCGCACACGGTACTGCTATCCGTGCTGCTGACCATACTGGGAGGTATGTTGTTAGTTGCGTTGCCCAGGTGCGATATCTCCGAGCATGAGTCTGACCATAAGCTCTCTATTGTACAGTAAAAACAGATTATCAAAGCGTTCTTGTTAGAAGAGATACCTAGATAATTTAGAAAAATGTTGCTACCGTGTTTGCTTTGCGTGTCACGCTGCACATGCTGGATGCTCCTACTGTCCCTGATCGACTCCCGATTGCTGTCCCTGTCGAGGCCCCTGAGCATGACGTCCTGACTCGCCATCTGACTAGAATTGTTGTCGGTCACGTCTTCCTGCGGTTTGTAAGGAGTAACGACCTGCCGGGGCAAGTGCGGATACTTGCCGCCCAGAAAACTTATATCCCCAAAGTAGGCTCCGTCCAAACCGACGTGGCCTGTGTGCTTTAGATCTCCTTGGGGCGAGGAGATCATGTCTGTGCGTATCTTTCGCCTCTGAACAGCGAACAAAAAATTAATATTCAGCATTCATTCTTTTATATTTTTCATCATGATGATTTTAAAATATTTCTCACCTGAGACGAGAATATATTCTTTCCATCTCCCCTAGTGAACTCTCCCGGCTTATTACTCGGCAAGTTACTTCCGAGATAAGCTATCGTGTGCGCTGGATTAAAGAAGCCGGTCTTGCCGTTGTTGAGTACACCCTTCCATAAAGTATTGCTGCTGCCCTTGTCAAGCACGGTGATGACGTCGCCTTGCCTATAAGTCAGCTGACCAATCTCCGAGTTGTCCTGAACCGCCTGCACTTGTTCTGGTTTCAAGTCAGGCAGTAGGCAGATAAGCTCCGAGAACTTGGGTCTTTTGGTAGGCTCGTGCTGCCAGCACTGCTGCATCAACGAAAAGTAGTCTTTGGGACAACAGTCGGGCTGCTCGAGGCGCTGAAAGTTCGGCTCGTCGATCGCTTCGAGAATTTGGTGGCCAGTCAGCGCTGCCCACGGTTGGAAACCGTAGCTGAACATCTCCCACAGGGTCACGCCTACAATTTTGTCGCGTATAAAGTTGTAATTTACATAAGTACGTATAAATTCAAATAAAGCTTCGCTCACCATAGGCCCAAACATCGCTGGCCGACGTGAACTTCAAGTACGATATGCACTCGGGCGCGCACCAGGCGATCGGTAGCTTCAGATTAACGTTGAAATTCGTCTGGTAGTAATCCTTGCCGACACCAAGCGCGCGCGACAGTCCAAAGTCCGAGATCTTGACTTTGTTCTTCGAGAAAACCAGGATGTTCCTCGCAGCCAGATCTCGATGTATCAGTCTTTTGGCCTCCAGGTACTGCATGCCGTCAGCTATCTGAACGGAGAAGTCGCAGAGCGACGGCACGGGAAAGCTAGCTCGTAAACTCGGCTCTTTGAGACACTCAAGTAACGAACGCAGAGGGGCGAGTTCGGTCACCAGCATCAGTGAGTTCGTATCGAGGACGACGCCGTAGAGACGCACGATGTGCTCGTGGTCGATCGAGTGCATAATCGCCGCTTCCTTGAGGAACTCGATCGGGTTGTTCTGCATACGTTCGCGGGAGAGACACTTTATCGCCACCTGGATGCGCTCGCCGTCATTTGTCCAGACGCCTTGTTGTACTACGCCAAATTCTCCCGTTCCTAATTTAAAAAAAAAAACGTTGACTATTAATTATCTAATAAAACTCAACTATTCTTATAATTATCCGAAAATAAAAATTTACAATTGATAATGCTACTACTAACATATGCTTCAATTAACATTAAATAAAAATACAATTTATACAATCAGTCAAATTCACACACCAAGTTCCTTGTTAACGATGATGGCATCCGCTGGTATCATGTGCTTATTAGGCACACGAATAGGCGGCCTGTCCTGTCGCTCCTCGGGCAGCATCGCCAGACTGCCGGGCATCGGTTCCTCCTTCTTCGGCAGCAGCATCTTCTTGAACTTAGACAGGTAGTTCTGAGGAAAGTGCTTCTGAAAGTACTTCTTCAGACGGCGCATCTCTGGCTTGGTCATACCGATGCCGCACAGATCCTCTTCCGTCACGTACTTGAGCTGCGCCGTGTTCTGGACTTTCAGATCACCTACGATTGATGGACAAAGTTTAGTTGATTGTTATCTCGAAATAGTGCTGAGAACTTTCGAGATTTGAGGAGGATAATAAAAATAAACTTTTTTTTTTATAAAAACCAACCTCTGATTCCAGGATAATACTGTTGGAGTTCCGCCTCCATGAGGAACTCGTACAACCCAGGACCCGTGTTCCGTGACATCCCTAATTGTGCGTCTGAAAATTGAAAAAATTCCATCGTTAGTTTGCACATCCAGATGCGTATAAATATTTCGTTTTTACAAAGCACAATTTCAAACATACGATGGTTATTCAACACAGCAACCTAAATGCGATAATGTTTTGCATAACGATGTATAATGACCCATAAAAACGCATCACAACTCGTTACGCAATAAATTGCACCTACACATAGGACACAAGTGTACTATATAATAATATACAATAACTCGGTCACATTTTACATTCGATTTTAGTAGTGAAAAGTCTTTCCTCTATCATACAAATAACAAAACTCTATTTTGATATCTCAATCTAATCAAACACCTCAAAAAGGCTCACCAAAACAAGACCAAAATACAAACCAATCAATCACATTCACAATCCCTCTCACAATACAAAACAAAACAAAACAAAACAAAAAATCCGAGCCAACAAATCAATCGTCCATTCATCCATCCAACAACACCTCAGAGAAGAAAACAAAAGGTATTAGAAGTCCCGCGCGGGTGATTCAAGCCTCCGGAGCGTCATTGCACAACACACATATAGCCACTGCACACTATCCGTTTGAAAAAGCTCTCGCGACTATAGTGTTATATAGAGCCAACTAAAACTCTCTTCACGGGGTGAGAGAGCTGCACTTCCTCTTTCTCTTCGTTGATAAATAGAACGCAATTAACGGCGCTGATGCTCGGATCGGATGTTGGGAATTAGGCGAGGGGGGGAGACTCGTTCGCTTTTTGCCTTCTATTACAGTATATGTGTGTGTTTGTATTTTTTTCCGATGGAGTGTAAATGGTGGTGTACGGAATTAGACGTTTCGGGTGTTGTAGGTATAGGAGAAAGTTTTTAATCGGGAGTGTGATGTGAATGACGATTTTGGGGAAGGGCAATGCAATGTTTGTTGGTTTTGTTTTAATGTACTGAGAAAAAGTATTTGATGTGGAATTGAGAGTAAGTGGAAAACCTTGACTTCTGATCGCTGAATCTTTATCGAAATCCTGAATATATCGTTTTGATAAAAATGAAAAATCCATTAATTTGGGTATATCCTCTTTATAACACACTAATATATTTCTTTTCACAACTCTCACTTATACGATCAAATATCGAAAAAGACTAAAGAGCCTCACGCTTATATTTCCTCACATCAATTGTGGTCACTCCCACATCCATAAAAACTGATGTCCCCTTTCTTCGCAAACCCATAAGCGCAACAATCACACACTCGTGCACCTATATACAACATTCCAGTAAAAAAAAAAAAATCTCTCGCGTCGGCGTTGCGATGCAAACGAGACGAACGAGTCGATGCATGACGAGGCGCATCGGTCCGAATTCGCAATTTAAATTTTTCGACGATTCGAGAGCCAATCGAACGTATAGTATACGAGACAGAATCGCTCGAAAACTCTTCGATATACACCAAGTGTACAGTGTGGAGACATGTTCAAGAGCTTGTCGTTCGCCAAGTTGAGTAAGGTAATATAATAACTTGCATATTTTATTTCTATAATAATTATAGCCTCGACATTTTGGGGATCGTTTACGTAAGAATTAACAAGAAAAATGATGATGATGATGCGGAGATGTGTGTGTCTGTCTGTGCGAAAAATGTGCGCGTGGTGGAGAACAATGAGGCGCGAGTTTTGAAAATTTCCGAGGCGCGGCTTGATAGTAATGAGAATGAGACTCATATACAATGCATCCAGTCGCGAGCGAATCCCACATATATAATAAATGCGCGCATGGTGATGATGATTTTTCCCGGGAAATGAAACCTACGGATATTGCGTTTGTAGAGGTCTTGTGTGGTATAACGGAATCTTCGATAAAGAAGATTTAGAAGAAAACTATCTCTCAGCTTTGAGTCGAAAAAAATTTTATATTCTTATACAAATATCTTTAAAAATCATTGTGTACCTTTCCTTGGAATAATCGCATCAATATTCAGAAGCCAAAGACAAATCTGATCGTTACCGAAGAAGAAAACAGAATATATA
>UCQR01053217.1:4400-14497 GCA_900474235.1 Cecidostiba semifascia
GTACATAGTAGAAGCTTTTGAGTTACGCCCGGTTCAACAAATGGATTGTAAAATTGGCTGCGTTTTAAGTAGAACGAGCTCGCAGCTCAGTGAGACTTACAGATTGTTTCAAACGTACATTTTTTTGATTTATAATCGTGTATTAAATTTTATGTAATTCGATTGTTTGATTTGAAATTATCATTTTTGAAAAATATCGGACATGCATTCAGCTTATAAAATTAGCAGTATCGATACAATCCAAACTTTTGAAAAAGCGAACAACGCCTCTCCAAAGACTAAAATATATCCCTTACGTCACAGCGTCGAGACATTACGCGATTACCGTGTAGCAAGAAAAAAAACGATGCTATACACCCGTAGAAAAAGATCAACAACCAGACGGGCGTCGCTCTCGCGCATATTTTTTTCCTATATTTACAGCTAAAGTACGAGAATTCGCTCAGTGGGCCATCAGCCTATTATTGTTCTCGCGCTTCGTCTTCCCACCCACGCGACGCATTTCCCGAAAATCCGTGGTATACATCAGGCCTAGCCGAGATTCTCTCTCTTTCTCGCTCGCGCGCCAAAAATTCGGGCCGCGAAGAAAAGGAGAAACGAGCGAGGCCGCGCTTTTTAAAGAAATTCACCACGTAATCCCCCGTGACCTGCTGGCCCACTAAGCCGTGCGCTCACACGCTCGTATATAAGAGTATACGCACGTATACATACAAACACGCGAAAGCCAGCTCAAAATCGCACACCGTATATGGCCCTACGACGCCACCGCACTCGATCGAGTGTACACGCAGGTACTATACATCGGCGCAATCTTCCTCTTACGCCGGTGTAATGCGTCGCTGATACGCTTCGTAATATGGGGGTCCGATCGCGTCAACAGCTCCGCGCAGAAGACCATAAGTGGCCAAAGAGCTGTTGACCGTCGCCGGCCTCCTGTTTATCCATTTCTGCCAGGCGCAGCTGTCCTTCTCTCTCTTCTTGTCGATGTTTACTAGAAAAATCAATTGGCTTGAGGTCCGCCGAGTTAACGATCTTTCAGGGTCGAGACTTGCTCTGTGGACAGCAGCGTTGTATTTTTTTCTTTTTTTTTTGCAAAAGAGGAAAATTAAATTAAGGAGAGAAAATGATATTCGACGGCGAATATATCGGTCACGCGGCCTGCAGGTTCGCGCAATCGGAATTAAGAAAGTCCGATTTTTTTCATGAAGAAAGTCTGACGAGAGTCTACGGACACGCGGAATGACTTTAAATAGAGCGCGGTTATATCGCTTTCCGAGTAAGATCCACAATAAAAAGACGTCTCGCGCGTAAATGGTTATCGACGTGATACAGTCCTGCGGTCGGTGAGCGACAATTTGGCACGTCGAATCTCTCTCATTTTCGTAACAAAACATTTATTTCAAAAAAACGCTATATAGTCTTATCTTATGTAACTAGAAACAATGAGTCTCGCACTCGTCTGGTTCTTAACGTCAGGTCCTTAAAAGTTGTCAACGTTAAAATGTGAATGAAGGGAGCTGAATGATGACAGTGGCACTGGTTTTGATTTGATGATCCATGGACATGATCACGGGAATGATATGCCAGTCTTTAGTCAAGTTAAAGGAACGTATTGAACTATTGTGACATTTTGAGCTTCATGTCTTTGTGCCCTTCTTCACTTTGCAATCTGTAAAAGTTTGCTGATATGATTAACAAGAACATCAGATATTTTTATCCGATATTGGCTTTATAATCACTTTTTGATCGAGGCGACTGCCTTTTTCGCAGCCTCGTCCAGATCGTTGGCCGTCAAAATTGGAAGGCCAGACTCGGCCAAGATTTTTTTGGCTTCGTTTACGTTTGTACCTAGATTATGATTAAAAAATCATGTTTAGAGCATTATTCATTAAGATGAACTTAATAGTCGCGTGTTAAAGGTTATTTACCTTCTAATCTAACAACAAGGGGTATTTTAAGACCCAGATTACGCGCAGCAGATACTATTCCTTTGGCGATTGTGGCGCAATTAACAATACCTCCAAAAACATTAACAAGGATCGACTGCACTTTCGGATCTGTAATTAAATTTTTGTTAAATTGATATTAATTTTTTACCATCAAAAATATATTAATAGTTAGTTTTTTGAATCAAAATAGTAAAAACATTCAAACCTTCAGTAAGAATTCTGAATGCTTGATAAACTTGATCTTCCTTTACACTACCACCCACATCCAAAAAATTAGCTGGGGTTCCTCCATTTAGTTTGATAATATCCATAGTTGCCATGGCAAGTCCAGCTCCATTTACTGTGAAAAAAATAAAATAAATGCGTTATCAAAATAAGTAAATATGAAGATAGAAAAAAAAAATTAAAAAATACACACCTAAACACCCAATATTTCCATCCATTCCAATGTAGTTTAAATTAAACTTGGAGGCATCCACCTCTCTTGGATCTTTTTCACTGTTGTCTTCCAAAGCAAAGATATCTTTTTGTCTGAACTCTGCATTATCATCAAATGATATTTTGGCATCCACAGCAACAACTTCACCATCTTTCGTTTCAACCAGAGGATTAATTTCAACCTGAAGAGCATCAATATCAACAAACAGTTTCCACAAGTTTTTCAATTCATAGACTGCTTTTTGCTTGAGTTTTTCATCCTTGAAACCTAAAAATTCTGCCACTTCCTTTGCAATCTCATCATCGATACCATTGTAGATATCTAGAGGTATAGTTTTAATCTGTTCTGGAGTTTTTTCTGCCACAGCTTCAATATCCATGCCACCAGCAGGGGACGCTATCAGAACAGGTCCATTGTGTGATCTGTCCATGAGTATACAAACATATGTTTCCCTAGCGATATCTACAGACTCTGCAATCATAATTTTTTGAACTAGAATTCCATCTTTTGAAGTTTGCTTTGTAATCAAACGATGGCCCAGCATATTTTTCACATATTCTGCCACTGCTTTCTTGCTACAAAAATAAAGAAAATTGTGAAGGATATTTTTTGAGGCCAAGTACAAGAAGAAAAATGTAGATAAACTTACTCTTTGGTGATTTTTACACCACCCTTGAAGCCATTGTCAAACCAGCCTTTTCCTCGACCTCCAGCCAAGACCTGAGCTTTCACTACATACTCCTGAGCATCTATAATTACGTAACACGGATAAAAACATTTGTTATTTTTTCTACAGCATCTCTCTCAATCATTCAGCAAAAACAATCACAAAACCTTGGCTAGCACATTCGCTTTCAACATTTGAATATATTTTATCGCATGCAGTGAGGAAACAACTAAATTTATCTATAAAATATAAGTAAAAATAAAAAAAGTAAAATAACATACGCAAGGCATCCAAAGCAGTGGGTGTTTTCTGCAAATCGTCAACAATAGTGAAATTCTGGACCGAAACACCAGAATCGCGCAGCAACTCCTTGCTCTGGTACTCCAGCAGATTCAACCTTCTCACAGGAACGATTCCGAATTGCGAGAAACTCTTCAGGGTTTTCACAGACCCAACGAGGGACTTGCGGACGAGAAAACTTGACATGTTTGTAACCTCAAATAGAATTTTTCTCTCGACGTTTTTCTTGGCTCTTCTAACTAGAACAAAAATATGCGAGTGAAAATAAATTTGCTTCGCTTGAAAAAAACAGATTAGGTTAACGAGTGCAACGCGATAGAGAGAACGAACACTTGAAA
The DNA here is from genome assembly GCA_900474235.1 of Cecidostiba semifascia. Taxonomy (NCBI): domain Eukaryota; kingdom Metazoa; phylum Arthropoda; class Insecta; order Hymenoptera; family Pteromalidae; genus Cecidostiba; species Cecidostiba semifascia. The sequence continues at coordinate 8,094 of UCQR01053217.1, forward strand.
AGGAAAGACTTACCAGCTTTGCTCTTATCGCCGGCAAGAAACGATTCAAAAGCAAGATACCGGGGTCGCGGAGGGTGATTCTTCCAACGATGAACGAGAACGAGTTGCCTTGTATCAATGTGTGAGTTAGCACATGTATGTACAATGTCTCGGTCGGCACTTTCACAGAATTCTCAGTATTCACATCAGTAAAAACGACTGACTTGATCCGGCATTTATGTGCGCATGCGTTTGACGCAGTGCCTGCAACCTGCAAAAAACTTGACACGCCGAAAAAACATATGGCGTAAACCAGCAGCCAACCAGGTATATAGATGACGGGTTAAAGGGTCCGTATATGTTGACATACAATTAGTGACCGATTTTCATCTGTTTTCCGCGGCTGCACTACGCTGCCGAAGACTACAAAAGGACACGATGTCGCCCAAGGAGGGTAGTGACGTCGAACCAGAGGAGGTTCCTGTACCGGAGCAGAAGGTGTACTCTCTGGAAAGTGAGTCGATGCACTGTAATTTTCTTTAACCTCAAACGATATTCATATTCTCTCCATATGTTGTCCTTTACCTTCAATTAGGTTTATATGTATAAAGTAGTTTGTGTATGCTATCCTATTCTGCTACATCTGCCCTGTATTTTCAGTACTGAAGATCATCAAGGATGCTCAGCAGCAGCATGGTCTGAGACATGGCGATTACCAGAGGTACAGAGGCTACTGCTCTAGGCGTCTGCGACGTCTGCGGAAGGTGCTCAAAGTACCTCAGGGTGACAGGCGCCATTTCAAACGCCGTGACGTGATCACCCCTATGGTAACTGATGACAAATTTTTACAAATTCCATTGACAATGGCTGAACGAGCCTGGAGCTACGCTATGCAACTGCGTCAGGAGTCAAACACTGAGCCTCGTAAGAAGTTTCATCTGGTTTCAAGACTGAGAAAGGCTGGGACTTATGCGCTGGAATTGCAGAGTCTTATTGAAGTAAGTTGATTGTTAATTTCATATAGAGTATTCATTAAAGTGTATAAATAGTTGCCAACAACAGGTTGTTGTTTAGAGAAATTTGTATATCTAATAAATACCAATATTGCAGAGCACTGACTGTGACCCACGAACAAAGCTGGAGGCCCAAGCCTATGTTGCTTATATTCAAGGATCTATAAACTTTGAACTGCAAAATTGGGCCCCAGCAATGGAAAACTTCAAAAAAGCTCAAGTTGTTTATGAAAATCTTGCTAAAGCATTGCCAGAACATGAACAGCTTATTTACAAAGCAAGAGTTGAAGAGCTAGCACCAAATCTAAGATACTGTGCATACAATATTGGTGACACCACTGCTATAGATGACCTTATGCAAATGAGAGGCAAATTGAGTGGAGATTTGCTGAGTAACTTGGATTCTCTGATAACGCAAACTAGAGAGAAGCAAGCCAGCACAGAGGAAGTATCATGGCGTGGAAAGTCTTGTGGAACACCTCCACCAAAGGCTCAGGCACTACTTATGGCAGATTCCAGATTAAACAACACATTGGACAAAGCTGATGGAAATCAAGCCAAGGTTGACATTCTGGAGGCTCACTTGATAGATTGCAAGGATGCCATTGCTGCTGTTCGCGAAGAATTCAAAACTGATTTGAAGAGCAAGGACAGTGACAAGGCACCTCAACACTTACTATCCTATTTGCAATATATCAGACTTTCACGGACATTGGAAAGAAATTTAATTTTGGTTAAGATTGCTGAGGAATCTGAGAAAGCCAAGTCTCAAGATATTGTACGACTGTATGAAGCTGCCCTTCATAATCTTGTTGAAATGTCACAGCTGCAAGATGATGAGAGTTTCTTGCAAGAGCATGATGCTAAAACTAAAAGCTACAGGGCATTCCGCTGTTTCTACATGGCCAAGTCTATGGCCAATCTGCATAGATGGCGTGAAGCAATGGCTCTGTATCAGAGATCATTGCAGCATGTCAAAGATGCAATGGAACACAAAGCACTTCTACCTACAATTTTGAAGAATGACTTAGTCAAACTCGAATCACTAATTGAAGGTGCACAATGTGCAGCTCATGCACACAGCGTTTTGGAAGAAGGCCAAGAGGAAGATATAGGTATTAATAAGCAAGTTAAGAGCAAAAAAGTGCTTTCGGAAAGACTACACGAATATGTGGAGGATCAAGCATTATTGACCAAACAACCAAATGTTTGTAAGTTACCGCCACCAATGCAGAGTATTCCATGTAAACCACTATTCTTTGATTTGGCATTCAATATGATTGAATTCCCGGATCTGTCAGACAAATTGCAAGAGAAAGATAAGAAGGGTGAAAAGGGTGGAATTGCTGGATTGGTCAAAGGACTTTGGGGCTGGGGTGGCAAGTGAAGTTCGTTTGTTTTTTTTTTACTGTCAAAATGAATTTGTAACGTAAATGGAATATATTTTTTGTTCTATGATTTTTGAAGCTTTGTATTGAGATCGTTATTACTGTAATAAATAAATTTTCACTTTTCAAAACAGAATTGAATGGACACGTGCATTATACAATCTATATCCAATATATTTCTACATAATACTTTATACCTTAAATATATATATTGTATTTGTATTATTGTAATTTACCGCTAAACTTCTCGCAGTTGGTAGCAGTGCAAAACAGCACATGATATTCGCATGATAACTGATAACTCTATTTTTATAGCTCCTATAACCTTCTCACACGCGGCAATGGTTTCTCTTACACGTTAATACGCATCTCGCCGGGCACATTGTAAAAAAAAACAGTTTATTTATGCTATAAGTCAATACTTAAAAGTTGTTTTCTATTAAGTTTTTTTAACATTATAAGTTTTTATCAGAAAAAATAAAATGAAGATCGATTTAAAAGAGTTAGCCGTCGAATTATATGATATTGGTGCTGTAAAGTATGGAAATTTTACAACAAAAGTAGGACTTCAAACTCCGATTTACATTGACCTAAGAGTCATTATTTCTTATCCAGAGTTATTGGTAAGTTTCGATTAATTTTTCTGTTCTGTTGTCATTAAATAAAAACTAATTAAATTGGTGTAATCTGAAGTTAAAATATTTTGGAGAAGCTAACTATTGCATAAAATTCTATTTTTGTAAAATTTCTTTATTTACATGAACTTTTATTTCATTATTCTTTTAGCGTCGCATTTCGGAATCACTTTTTAATCTTGTGGATAAAAAGGAATTCAATCATGTGTGTGGAGTGCCGTACACTGCCTTGCCTATAGCCACAGTAATTTCTACAGAATCTAATATACCTATGGTAATAAGAAGAAAAGAAGCCAAATCCTATGGAACAAAGAAAATGATAGAAGGAGTTTTCAAAGTTGGAGATACTGCTGTAATAGTAGAAGATATTATCACAAGTGGCTCCAGTGTCATTGAAACTGTGCAAGACTTGCAGAATGAAGGCCTCAAGGTCAATACAGCCTTGGTCATTGTTGATAGAGAACAAGGAGGTAAACAAAATCTAGAGAATGCTGGAATCATAGTGAAAAATCTTTTCACAATAACAGAATTGGTTGGCTATTTGCAAGAGGCTGGAAGACTAAGTGAAGAATCTGTGAAAGTAGTGAAAGATTATATTTCATCAGTTAAAGCACCATTGAAAATAAAAGACTGTTACAATCGTCTTACACAAAGTTTTCTTGCAAGGGCTAAAATGACAAAAAATGCAGCAGCAGCAAAAATATTTAGATTAATGTCTGAAAAACAGACTACTTTGTGTTTGGCTGCTGATTTTACAAAGAGTCAAGAAATCATTGATCTTGCTAATGTGGCTGGACCACATATTGTAGTTTTAAAGATTCATGTAGATATTGTAGAAGATTTTGATAAAAATTTTATCCAGCAATTAAAGAACATAGCCACTAAACACAACTTTTTAATAATGGAAGATAGAAAATTTGGAGATATTGGTCAAACTGTATCTTATCAATACAGAAATGGAATTTATAATATTGCTGAGTGGGCTGATTTGATCACTGCTCACCCAGTTTCTGGCAAAGGTGTAATTCAAGGAATAAAAAATGGTCTTCATGGGATTTCAGAAGATAGAGGAGTTTTTATAGTAGCAGAAATGTCATCAGAAGGAGCACTTACTACAGGCAATTATGTCACAACTGCAGTTTCAGACTCTAAGGACTCTGATATAATTAGTGGATTTGTTTGTCAAAATAACATATTTGACAATGCTGGACTTATTCAGCTTACACCTGGTGTTCAACTTATAAAATCTACTGATAATTTAGGACAGCAATACAACACTCCACAAGATGTTGTTAACAAAGGTGCAGATTTGGTTGTAGTTGGTCGAGGAATCACTCAAGCTAATGATAAATTGGCTGCTGTTTTAGAGTACAAAAAAGTTCTCTGGGAAGCTTATGAAACTAGAATAAAACAAGAATAATCAAAAATATTGTTTTTATTAGTTTTGCTGTAAGCTAAACTTTAGTTATATTGTTTTAGGAAAACGGGTACTACAACGAATAATTTAGATAGGTCAATTAAATCACGAATGGCAAATTTTTAATAATTAATAATAGCTTATTTACAATAAAACAGTGATTTTTTTTAAAACAATGCCAATACAGATATGAAAATATATACTTTTAATAAATTCAATTGTAAATACACCTCTATTTTGTTAACATTATTTTTTTTTTGCTTTACAAAACAACAAAAATATATTCTATTTCATATTTTTGTATAGAAGAATTATTTTTATAGTACAACTGTGTAAAAAATCGCGCTTATATGAAATAAACTTTAGTATGAAAGTCTAGAACTTTGTTATGCTTCCTTACTTTTAGTTAATTCCTCTACTAATTTTCGAAAAACCTGTGCTACCTGACTATCTGGGAACATTTTTAAAACACTCTGACCTTTGTCTGCTAATCTACCAATTGTTGGATCAATTGGTATTCTAGTTAGAAAAGGAACTTTTGCCATTTCTGCAAGAGAAACACCACCATTGGATGAGAATATGTTTGTACACTCCTAAAAAATTATAATCCAGTCAGAAATATAAATAAATGGCATTAAATAATTATTGATAAAATAAAATCAACTCACTGTACATGTGGGACAAACAAAACCACTCATATTTTCAACAATTCCAACAATAGGGATTCCAGTCTTTCGGCAGAATGTGATTTCTCTCATAACATCGTCAATTGCTACTGCCTGTGGTGTAGTTACAATGATTGCACCATCACATTTTACATTTCTGAAATAATTTGCAATTTAAATTTTTTTTACTTATATCATTATATTAGTATTCTTATTTCAGTTTGTTTTTTTTGTTTAAACACCTGTGTGTTTAAAAAACTGACCAAAGGCTTATCAATTGTATGACTCTGAAGCTATTTATCTCTGCTAATTTTTTTCATTGTGGAATCACATGACTCTCACTCATTATCACGTGTGCCCGATGTTAGTCAAGTCACATGTGATTGTTTTTCTCATTATCAATACAAAATTATGCATAGTCCACAAACTTAAATTATATTTCTTTTTAAATAAATCGATTTTATTACATCAAATCTATGTATGAAATTATGAATAAACCTTGCTTGGATTTTTATATAATTGAATTTCAATTTTAATTTTATTTAAATATTTTTTATTAACTGTAAGACTTTTAAAAACTGACCGTAAATTTTCCATGACTGTTATGTGTTCATCTGAAGTGCCAGGTGGAGTATCGATTATAAGATAGTCAATGTCTTGCCATGCCACATCTGTTAAAAATTGTTTAATCATACTTGTCTTTTTAGGACCTCGCCATACTACACTATCTCCTCTATTTTTTAACAAAAATCCTATTGACATGACAGCCAATCTCTGATCGTTGTCTGCAAAAACTGGTACCCATCTGCATAATATAAATAATTACAATTTTTAAATTCTGTTTTACACAAGTACTGAGTTAATTTAAATTCAATTACTTACCCATCATCTGATTGGTGGACATCTTTGTCTTCTAGATTTAACAAATATGGAATGCTAGGTCCACACAAATCAACATCCAAAATTCCTACCTGCAAGATCAAAATATTTTTTTTTTAAATTGTTATTATTATAAATATAATTAAAACTTAACTTATTTATAAACTTAAACGTAATTAAGAAATATATAAATAATTACTGTAAAATTTCATCAAATTGTTTCTATAGATGAAAATGAATAATAAAATGTTTAATTAGCATATAAACATAACCTTTATTCGGAACCCAAACAAATACTCACTTTGAAACCGGATTCTTTGAGGGCGAGGGCTAATTGCGAGCTGACAGTGGATTTGCCAACGCCGCCTTTACCGGAGAGTACTAAAAACACGTGCTTTACGCTTTCCAGCATGTTGTGATGTATGTAC
>UCQR01053230.1:13798-24531 GCA_900474235.1 Cecidostiba semifascia
CACATACACAGACATATATAGCTTCTTGAAGAACAGGTCTCCGGAGAGGTCGACGACACGATCGGCATAACGGACTCGAGCTCGGCTATCCAACGGTATATACGTGAGCACAGCTCGCGCCTGTCTCCGCACCTATATATACATATATATTATATACACACACGGCGCTTTCTCGACCTTGACATCCATGACGATCGACCTGAATTTTCGGAGGATTAGGCGTAATGGGTGAGAGGAGAGAAATTTCGGAGGCTGGGATGTACCGGCGCCGTTAGAGGTTCGCGATGATTTTTATATACAGTGTGAAATCGATCGAGATTATTCTCGGAGTAAAAGTGCTTTTGCAAAGCCGATGTATGGGATTTTGAAGATTAAAAAGTATGAGAGTTCTTTCGTTCTCCGAAGGATATGACGTTTTATTAGTGAAATTTCGTTATGAACATTTTATTTGATTTATACCAAATTGACTACTCGAATGCAGCAATAATGCCTGTGATTGAATTCTCTTTTTTATAAAATCTACTGAATAATTACTCGTAAAATCGTAAATACTTCCTCAAATCAAAAACACCGATCATCATTTGCTAATAACACCTATTCCATATATACATTCCAAGAACTTTAAGATCGAAAGCTACAGATCACCGTTAAAAAAAAATCTTGTGGAGTACCATAAACCGTACAAGGAATCGTTTTTCGAGTGAAAGCCTTTTAAAGGCTTTTCACGATCGCATAGAAGTGATTTTGAGTTTTTTTGCGCAAACGGCCGCTAAGCGCCGAGTATGTATAAAAGGCATTAGTGCAGCTGCAGCGTCTAACTGGTTCCGTAGTTTCGCGGAAGAGACGACGCTTCGCCATCATCGATTTTCTCGTGGATATTAGTGTATAGAATTATATTTTACGATAAAAAGTATGATCAATTTAAAAAATTGAATTCTCTATCATCTCTGTGGAAATCTATCATGATGAACTTTATATATCTATTTGATTATTTTTCAATATTATTTTACTTTCTAGAGTTATGCAAGATAAATAAATTACAAATTTAAAAGCGTGTCAAACACGTTCCCGATCGATTTTCACGGTATTTTAAATCCTATAAAACAATAAAAAAATATTGCTTCCTGAAACACACTCGCATCGAACTCATATTATAATCAAGCACCTCTCAGTAAAAATCTAAATAAAGACCTGCCGATGAGAAAAAAAAAGCAATCTCGCGAGATCGCATGCGTATTACCAATTCAAATCAATCTTCGACGGATTCCGCTTATACTCATAATATACACGCGGCTTTTCGTTTTCGCGCGCGGTATTTCGGTTCTATTGACCTACTCCACCGCTGCTGCTGCGGCCCTGACATTAGACAAACGATATACTCGTTTTCTACTTTTTCTTTCCTGCTTCTTTTCTCCAAAGAGGCTCTAATGTATTCGCTTTTTCGGGACACTTTCATTCCAACGTCACTCGCTATGTATACTCGCGCCAAGAAGACTCTATTTCCATTTTAAATTTCACGTTTTACACTCGTCGAAAAAGTGAGATGCTCGGGTGTCACTGACTCGCCGACAAAACGAAAACAAAGAGTATAGCTTTGAGATCCTTATACGCGTGCTGACGAGAAATGAGAAAGAGCGAAAATTTACTGAGGCAGCGAAAAAAAGACGAGAGGAAAGTGTGTATACTTCTTTGATCTGCCGACGACGGCTCTTCACCTACTTCCGCGAGTATTTTCGACATGTGTATAAAACTGCCTGAATATATATAGGGACTCTTAATTAGAGATTCTTTGATATATTACTGTTTAGTTTTTGGGTTATCGATTGTCTGCAAATTGTCTCCAAAATGAGAAATCGGTAGTTATAATAAAAGCAAATTTTATTATCGTTATACTGAAAAAATAATTCAATTGTGATCGTTCAATCTCGAAGGCTGATATACATATAAAGATAATACTAAGAAAGTACTAGAAAGATAAAGAAATTTGGATTGACGTTGGCGGGCTCGCTATCACAATTTTTATCCGTGGTATATATAAGCACATTTTGACTTTGACAGGTTGTAATCGATTCTAGAATATTCCATTTTCTTCTTTATCTTTTTGTCATTGTAGAAAATTCAAAGCTGTCCAATAAATCATACGTTCAATAAACAGATACAGTAACTGATTAGTATTGTGAAATATAAATACAACATTATTTATGATAAAAATTATAAAAAATTGATAATAAAAACCTGGTAAAAATAATATTTTTAATCAATATGAAACACTTAAAGCTAAGCTTTTCTCATTCCGGTATAAGAACCCACCAACACATTCCACTCGATATCAACAGAAAAGTATAAGTGTATTAAATATCATATCGCAATCTCGTGCTTGCAGACGGCCTTCCTGACGATAGCCCTGCTGCCGATCCGGCTGATGGCCATCACGGCCCTGGTGATAATGGCCTGGCTACTGGCTTGCGTCGGACTGCATGGACTCTCCGAAGAGGACCTCAGACGTGCGCCCCTCAAGGGATGGCGACGGTAAGCTTCTCATTCTACTGCAAGTCACGCGAGCTTCTGTATGTGTAGCTTTAGAGCTTCCTTTTGTGTGTTTTCTAAATGCTTTCATTTCCTGCTGTCTATTGCGGAGAGTGTTAAGGGAAATATATCTTTTTTTGAAGGAGCAACAATGAAGGCTTTTGAAATTGAATTGAGTTTTTAGTCAGCTATAATGATTTTAATTGAACTATAGAAATATAGCGGATGCCATGTCTTTTAGTTTCACATACTCTGCAGTGTCGTATAAAAATGTCAATATTCACGTTTGTATCAGCTATATCGCTTTCAAAATGCTGATCAACTTCAAGCTGAAATAAGTAAACTTAATATGCTATATCTAAAAGATTAACATAGTAAATTAACCGGGAATTGGAATAAGTTGGATAAGCCGGAAGTCCGACTATTTAACTTATGCAAGAATCTCGACAGCGACACTTTTCAGCAAAGTGTCTCGCTTCGACCGAGACCTTATGAGAACCGGAAGAAGTCAACGACGACGGCACTTTCTCGGGCGTAGTTGAATTATTTAATGAGGGATCAATGCAGCCAATGTCAGCTCGTCGCTCGTATAATTTTTCCTACTTAAGCCGGCGTGTAAAGAATCCCTACAGCATACTACTACACGCGCGCCTTCCATTCGTTTTTACGGCTGCACTAAATTTAAAATTCTAATCATATATGCTTTTATCTGATTGTGAATATAATTATAAATAAATTAAATAGTAATTTTATACTCTCTTTAGCGACGTTCTGTTTTATTTCAAATTCTAAAATCTTTCAATAACTTTCAATATAAAAAATGCCAAGTTTACACCGACCGTGCTATTGGTTAAGAAGGAAATTACCTGAAAGCACCCTCGGTAAAACAGAGCGTCGATAAACTAATTTCCATCATAAACTCCTATTTGCACGATACACCACATAATATCTACTTACAACAAAGCATGCACTGCAGTATATACGTTTAGAACAACAAATATAGAGGAAAAAAAAGAAACAAATGACTAACTGCACTGGAAATAAATAACCGCACGCAGGGAATTACGCATGGTGGTCTGCTGGGTGATGCGGGTGTTCTTCGTCTGCGGCGGCTTCCACTATCTCAAGGTGAAGGGCCAACAAGCCGACACCAAGGAGGCGCCGATACTCGCGCTCGCGCCGCACTCCAGCTTCTTCGACGCTCTGCCGGTGGTCTACCTCGGCGGGCCTAGCATCGTCGCCAAAGCCGAGACAGGCCGGCTTCCATTCTTTGGGAGTAGGTGTTTCTGCCTTTGGCTTTACTTTATATAGAGGATTTGTGCTGTTTGCTACGGAGGAAATATTTTTTTTATTTAGATTAGAATCGAAAACCGATTCCCTCCTCCGTAGTTATCCAACACTTTCGTATATTATTTTCAAAAATGCAGGAATAGCAAAATTTTGCTTAAAAGTATAAACGAGCAAAAGCTACACAGTGCACAAATTACTGATGATTAAGGGTATATTATAACTGTGACTAATATAATTCTGACTTACAGAATATCAATAATATTTTATGATTAAATAACGCTTTTTAATAATTTATATTATATTCGAATGGATAATTTGAAAGTTTCTTGTATCGAGAACGAAAAGCTCGTTCAAGCGATGTGTACATAATTGGTGAATGGTATAAGGTATAATGATAAAAACTGTAACTGTATAGTAACGCAACGCTACGCTCATACAACTTACATGTATAACAATTAATTAACATAAATAGAAATGACAATAGACTAACATATATAACCACGCTTCAGATTTTAACAGGGCATATAGATGAGCTTTCTGTAGGTGACATTACGTCCAATTAAACACGACGTATGTCAATAACTTTAAACAATATTCTGTAAATAACTCTTGGGCCGAATAGATATATATATATGAAAATAGTTTATATAGGTAAATATTATACTACACTGAGAAAGGTATTTTGATGTAAATCTATTTAAAATGAAAATCGTAAAACATATATCATGCTATGTTTTCTCTGTGTACTGTACAAAGCAAACCACAAAATACCGACAATCTACTTTACCGACTGAGCTATCATTTCTCATTATTATTATTACCAAAGTTACACATATGACAGCTCGCATATTATAACGATCCGAAACTATACTATTACAAATGAATGACGATTGACGATGAATGACAAATTCGAGCCTTTATTAAAAAACTTGGAAAACTCAAGTCAGCCACATCAGTCGGTAAAGCGATTCGCTCGCAATAACCACCCACGAAATAAACATAAATTCTGCAACCGGTCGTTTGTATACGCCCATAGCAAAGTAGTGCCATGGCTGTGTTTGTTGGGCCGGTGGACATACCAGGCAGGTGGCATGAAGATCGTGGTTCGTGGCAAGCAGGCGAGCCGGGCGGAGGCGCCGATCCTAGTGGTGGCTCCACACTCGACCTTCATCGATGGCGGCATCGTCTACGTCACGGGATTCCCTTCGATCATCGTCAGGCGGGAGTCCGGCCTTAATCCGTTCATCGGAAGTACGTTCAGCGATCTATAAAGGATGCGGGAGGATTTTTTAAAAATTTCATTGACATTGGTGTTTTATTTTATCTTTTTTTTTGTAAGTAGTGAACGTGTATTCTAAGCTAGCTTTGAATTACGATAACTAATTTTTTTTCTCTTGTTATAAAATAATAATAAATCTGCAAATTGTACAAATTTAATAATTTATCAGCATGATTAAAAAGTTTCGTTGCGTGTTTCAGCTTATTCTAATACATCTCACTGATTAAATTGTCTTGGAATACATGTTTTCGTTACTTACCTCTTTACATGAAAAAATCCAATCAAAAGGTATTGTCTACGCCTTACGTTGATATATGTTATTCCATTCACTGATGTGTAGACGTCGAATTCAAAATTATTATCAAAAGTGTGGATATTACAAAAAAGATCGTAGCTGCAGAATAATACTAAATTTACAAGTCGAAATTTGTTTAAAAAGAAAAAGATTAGCCACCAAAGTTTCAAAGCTTTTTAAAAATAACTATAACAAATCTGTTCTCTTTTTCGCGTTCGAATACGTAGAACTGATAAACTACACACAGCCTGTCTACGTATGGAGGGACGACCCTAATTCACGACAAAACACCGTCAAGGAAATCATCGAACGAGCCACATCCAAAGAAGATTGGCCACAGGTATTAATAATTACTGATTTAATGCCTATGTCGTTTGCAAATATTTGTAAGAATCTGAGAATTGATTGGGCTTCCATAATAAGCCATACAATTCAAACTCGGATCATAAACCCTTCATATAAGATTCATGAATCCAATATAACCTGTCGACATATCTTATTAAAAGAAGCACGATAATCTCGACTTCACACACGATTAAAATTTTTGTCTGCCTCGTTAGGTGATGATATTTCCAGAAGGCACGTGCACGAATCGCTCTTGTCTAATAACCTTCAAGTCCGGCGCGTTCTACCCAGGTGTCCCGGTGCAACCGGTCTGCATCAGATATCCCAACAAGCTCGACACCGTCACCTGGACCTGGGAGGGACCTGGACCGTGAGTGTTTCACTTATTGTTAATTATTTTTCTAGATACATTATTAGATACTCGTAATGTTGACAGTATTTTTTTTTTCATGACCTTAAGGTTGAAGCTACTGTGGCTGACCCTGACGCAGCTGAACAGCAGTTGCGAGATCGAGTTTCTCCCGGTATACAAGCCGAGCGAGGCAGAAAAACTGGACCCCAAGCTCTATGCCAACAACGTTCGCCGGCTCATGGCTGAGTGAGTATCATTGCTCTCTGGATGAGCTTACATTAAGAAAACTCATGTTATATACTTATGTTAGTCCCTAATATATCACTTTCTTAATCAAATTTGTTTTTTTTCGCGATCGCTTCAATATAGTTTTTTAATTTAGTTTAGTATTAATAAACTTTCAAAAATTTTAGAAAATAACAATATCTTTGATAAATAATGAAATGATAATTTTATACCACATGCACATATGATATACATATTCAAAAGACCCCGATTACGCTGATTCGACGAAAAATTGTGAATTAGAGAAAATATCGTTGGTTTTAACGTTTCCAGGGCTCTGCAAATTCCAGTGTCGGATTACACGTACGACGACTGTCGAATAATCAGTAAGGCGCACCAGCTGCACATACCAAACGCTTCGACCATCGTCGAGGCTCACAAGCTACGCTTCAAGCTCGGGTAAGTTCGATAACTATATGATTGTCCAATAATGCCATCTTTGTTCTATTTGAACATTTGAAGTCTATATAGCGTATTTTATTATATGTTACTCATTGAGTCTATTATTACATTCAAATTTAAATAGAAAGTAAAGATAATATAACTATAATATCTTTAATGGACAAAATCGATTGCCCACAGATTGCTGAAGGAGAATACCGAGGAGGAATTGGTGCACAAGAAATTCGAGAGGTTCCCGGAGATGGTCGATTTTCACGAATTCGCACGACTGCTCAGACTCGACGAGAACAATCAGGCAGCTCAGCATTTATTTAAGATACACGATAAGGTAAGCAAAAAAAAAACAACACGAAACGCGAATTCATACATCTCCATTATTTTATACAAGTATATAATATACTCACATCTATAACTTTTCATTTCGAACATAGCATAATCGAGGAATGATCGACTTCGAAGAGTACATTTTCACCGTCATGGCAATAGCCAACGCCAATACCGAACTCGACATGGTCAAAGTTGCCTTCGAGGTACGTATACCACATATAACATATTATAACATCGATTCAAATATGTATTTGTAATTATCTGACGATTCATATATGCCAAATTTCAGGTCTGTAGTTCAAACGCGAATTACGCCCTGAGCGCTATGGAATTGCGAAAAGCGCTGCACCTGTCGCTGACCATTGGTCCCGACGAGTCCGACAGGATTTTCCAGCAAATTCAGAGGGAGCACAATTGCAACACGGCGAATCACGGTACGTACCTATGTTCACTAAAGTATATTGTTAATTTACAAACAGGCTTGTGCAATCGCTTTATTATAGAGTATATTATATTATAAGAAAATAAAAATATCTGACGTGTCACTGATGGTAAAATAATTAACTTGTCTTCACAATACCTGTATAATTATATGAAAAATCAATGAAACCCTCTGATGCAATATATTTCAAATAAAATATCTTCCGCAGATCAAGTACTGTCAGTGCTGAGTACGCGGCCAGAGTTCCAGCATCTGTTCAGTGAGAGTTCCGAGGCGAAGCGAAAAAAGAGCATTTGAGAACGCCTGTTTCCAAAATCACGAAGTCCTCCAGTCGGCTCCAGACGGCATCATCGTCATCGAGACTCGCACACCAAGCCCCTCGTGCACGAGTCCCTCTCCGGCGGCTTTACCCAAATCGTCTAGCCGCTACATTATCTATATTTCTCTCTACCTTCTCAAGTTCTTTCGGTTTTTACTCTACAATATTTAGAGAGACGACGGCTAGAGGGAAGGACACTCGGGTGTACTGGGATTTTTTTTAGAGGCCTAACTTTTCGTTGACTTTGTAAAAAAAGCCATTGAAAAAAAAAATTCTTTAAAAAAAAAAAAAGAACGATGCCAAACAGACACGATGCCAAAGTCCCAGTTCACCCGCTCCCCGCGATTATAATATACCGATGCGTAGGTATGCCAATTGTATGTGCATATAGGTACTTAGAAAAATCATAACTGCAGACACCACAAACGGATTGATAAAAAAACAAGCTGGTTGAAACGAGCCGTTGGCTCCGATTCGCTCGACCGAGATGGATGAGAGAAAGTCATTCGAATGAGCGACGCTCAACTGTATCTTGTAGTACGAACGCTTTATATATAAATATATATTACATAGTGTATTACCATTTTTTCGGTCTCCAGAACGAACTTTGCGTATAATGTGGACAATTCTACAATGCTGTTGAAATTTGATTATTGTTTCAAAACTTCATCTCAAAAGTTTTGTGATAAAAGTACATTTTATAATAAAGATGATATTGATGATTTTAATTGTTTTTAACGTACGATATTGTTTTACATCAACTATGATGATTTTGCAAGTTGTTCAAGTATTCGATTGAAAAAATAAACAGTATTTACGGACTAAGTCCTATCCGAACTTAGCGGCCTAAAAATAGTAACAATAATGAATTAGATCGTCAAAACTTTCTTCTTCTCTCGATGGCGGAAAGCCTCGGCGCAACGTTCGTTCGGAGGCGCAGACTCTAATAATAAACATTTTTCCCCCAAGCGAAGCTCGGATTCACAGTCATGTAAATAGTAGGCACTCTACCGACGTATATATCAATAATCATAACGATATAATTATTAGCCGATTCTTAGAGAAGCGACACGCGGTTGAGAGTAAATAAAAAAAAATGAAATAACACGGGGACGATGATATTTCGATTTCGAAAAGAAAGCGCTGACGCACTTGTTATAAGAATAATTGTGTAAATAGTCGCGACGATTCCTCTTATTTTTCGTTGTTTATTATTATTAATTAATTAATTGTATTGTAATATTTATATGATTGTCTATATTATGGTATTTACACCTTGTAATACACGCCCAACCTGAAGAACTTGTATGATTTTAATGGTAGTATTTATGGATTATGATGTGTTTCTCTGTACTCTAACTCGGTTATTCGCTGTTGAGTTGTAAATATGTTAGAAACGTATTATTGTGTAAGTTTGTCATTTGTCACTTGTAACTAATACCCTTACACTAGACATACACAATCGTTGTTGATTTTCTTTTTTTTATTTATACATAACATGTACTTTTTAATTCAAGTTCAACGCTATGTAACTGTCCAGAATTATGATATAGATATATACATAGGATAATGTGTACTTATACTATTAATATATTTTCCTTTCGAAATCGAAAAACGATAATCGTTTATATAAAATGTAAACAATAGGTCAATAGAAAATTATTTTTATAGCTTTTCATTCCCGTTTCTATAGTAATCGCGCTCAGGGTTTCGAAGGTTTGAAAGTTACTAGGAGTTTTGCCGGCCATCGTCCATTTTTCGATAAGCGTTCGTTTCTTTTTTTCCTAAAGTAAAATCATTTAAAAAATTATCAAAACTTTACCGTAAAAAAATAACATTCTTCAGTGATGTAATTATTCAACATATTATCCCATTTGAAATCTTATCTCGAATGAAAAATTTCATTGACAACTACGCGACCAATAACTCACATCAGGCATCAGCAAGTAAACGATTACGAAAGAACGGACGCAAAATTGTTCGATAGAAAGCCATGACAAATCCCTAGAAAACTACACACGATGATATAGCATTAATACATGTAAGCGATCAGCAAGTACCGTTAACAATATGTAGATATACGCGCGTTTCTAGTTGATGAAGAAAAAGTATAAGTGTAAGGTTTATCGCTCGATAACAGACACATGCTGCAGTATTTAATACTTCAATCCAAGATTTTAAAGAGAGACAAGTGCGTACGGAGTAATAATTATACCCACATGCATTAATTCATTATCGAGTTAAACCAAGAAAAACGAGAGAAAACATTAAAATATAAACGATCGATCGATCACACGCAATTAGTCGCATGCCTTGTATCCAAAAATTTTAACAAAAACATATACATAATTAATCGACCTAAAAAAATTAATACACGTGCTACTGATGATTATGAAAGAAAAGTAATGTCACTCGAAATTGGTATCAAGTGCGAGGAGACAAATCGCCGGCTTAAATAATAGAGGACAAGTTTTTGATAAGAATTATTTATGAAATGTATGTAATCGATGCGTAGCTGCAGTTCGCCTTCGCGCAGTCTTGCAAGTTGAATTTGTGCATACGTTGATCCTTTGATTGTTGTATGAATTTTTTAATAATTTGCGCGTGTACTTTTCATCTATGTTTATTTTTAATTTTTCATGCTATACGTAGTTTTAGTTTTCAAAGCGAGAAAGAGTTACAACAGCTATGATGGGCAGAACAGTTGTCAAGTGACGAAGAGATATACTGTATTTATTATTCATTTTAAATAATTTATTATGTAACTTTCAGAGAGATGCGACGTATTACGCGTTGGCGTGCGTAAGAATTGTATATAACGAAAATAAAATATTCTTACAAAGAACTGCACACGAGTAGCTTTGATTTTCC